>JNVV01000011.1:696522-741387 GCA_000733355.1 Falciphora oryzae
GTCCCTTTTCCTTCGAAATCCCTACTTGTTTTCCCCCTAGGCTCTAATTTATTTTTTCTTCCGTAATTCCTGAATCCTTTCCCCCTGGAATTCTTGTACCCCTTTCTCCTTTTAAATTGCTTTGGCTATCGGGCTTCGAAGCCCCCGTCGCTTGGCCTTGAAAGGTGCCAGAATAGCAAACTACTAGCCTAGGGGTAATGCCGTAAGAACCGCCTCTTTCATGATATTTGCCTTGGACAAGTCGATGTAATAATATCCAAGGCTTATCACGGTTGTCCGACTCTGAATGCCCTGGTCACGACGGTCACGCACCACGCGCTTCTGTACTCACACATCATTATCGGCTGAGCCGGGTATGGAACACTGCGGTCTCTATTTCGTTCGAGAGGAGAGGCGCCTGTGTACAGATATCTGACTTGGAACATATGTTTACTAGCCAGGGAACACTCCTCGCGGGGTTGAGCTCAACACATGGTTGGACCGACTAATCCTTGCCCATCCTCGCGAGATCCCAGGTCTCTAGCGCGTAGACTAGTCCCAGTCCGCCTATCTGTAGATCCCACTCCACACCCGTAGGTCCTCGACATCACGGTCGACGAACCCTGAGCCTGAAGCAAATCTTCAATGCGTCCAAGGTTGTGTCAAGGATCCGTGCTTCGGCCCTGGCCTGCTGAGCGAGGTAAAACGTGTGTGTGCCTGAATATTTACTTGAGCCTCTAACCATGTTATAGTCCATCCTGCGTCCTCGTCTAGTCTATTAGCCAGTCCTCTACCTCGATGCCCATGCTCCGACCCAGCGGACGGATAACATCCCAGCCAACGTTGGCCCTCCACCTGCCGCCGTGATCTGTCGGATCACCTCCGCCGACACGCGCGAGCAGGCGCAAGCTTGACAGGGTGGCAGCGGCCATTGCGACGTCGCAATCCACGGTGCTTCCGGCGCCTTTTGCGTGATTCTCAATGTCCCGGCCGGCGCCCGCGGCCCACTCACTGCGCAGGGCGACGTAGATGGCTAGCATGCGCTCAAAGACAAAGGCATGAGCGCCGAGAAGCCTGCGAGCAATCTTGCGGTGCTTGCTCCGGGGCCCGCCGGTGCCGCCCGAGAGGCCGCCGCGGCGCCGACGTCGGCCGTGGTAATGGGTCGAGAAGAGAGTCAGGTCGTGCTTGGTCGCGTTGTGTGAGGCCAAATAGGCAGAAACCAGGAGCAGACGCGCCGTGGTCGGGAGCAGACTGGAGAGGTCCGTCGCCGCCGTCGGTTGCTCCGAGGTGGCGGTGGTGCCTCGGACCGAGACCTTCCTCTCCGCCGCTGTCGTCGTCATTGTCACAGCAGGAGTGCTGTCACTCTCCGACGGCTTGTCGCTGGTCCCGTTGCTAGTACCGTTGGCAAGGATGCTTCCTTCGTTGGCCGCTTCTGCTGCTTCTGCTGCCGGCGCCGGCTGATGCACTGCGGCGATGATTCCTGGCGCCAGTATCCTCTCGTCCTGTAGATGAGCGCGGGCGGCAACCAGTAGCCTGGTGAGCTCGCGTGGACCGTGAGTTCCAGCGAGGATTGGGGCGGTAAAACGGGGCCAGAGGGTGAAGCAGGCCTGCTGGAGGGCGGGGAGGGTACGAGCAGCAGCCCTGCCGAGGGATTCATAGACTGGGCCGACGAACCGGGGCCAAAGGTCTGCGGCGGCGTCGGCAGCCAGGCCAGGGACGGGAGGCGGCGGGGAAGCAGAGAGTATCTCGATGAACTCGGCCTTGGTGTAGTTCGGGAAGTGTAGATGCGGCACCATTGCCGTCTTGAGCGCGCTGGGCGGGGGACATGTCATTATGAAGATGGTTGTGAGGTTTGGTATCTAAAAGGCAAAGGGGCAGAGGAGAGCCAGTCAGCATGAGTCCCAAGACCCTGGAACGGAGGAGGAGCCGGGTTCTTCTCACTATTTCGGACAGGCGGGCGAGGGCTGGAAGCATTGTTGGGGGAGCATCCCTCTGGCGGTCGATGCCGTCGAACACGAGCACGAATCTCCAGCTTATAGAGCTCGTCCTGGGCGTCTCGTCCACGTTGGAAACATCGGGGCCGCCGCCGCCACCTTTGATCATCTTGGCAAGCTCGACGGTCAGCTGCGAGAGGTTCTCACAGCGGCCTGCTGGTTCTGGCCAGCGCAGGGCAGCGGCGACCTTTGCGAGGGCGGTCTCGAGGAGGTGGCGGCCGGTGACGCACTCGGCGGAGCTCACGATGGCGTAGGCAAGGTCGGCGCCGTCCTCGGCCATGCGCTCAAGCACGGCCTCGGTAACAACGCTCTTGCCGGTCGCCTCGCTGCCGTGGACAACGAGGTTGCGGCAAGGGGCGGCATGGGGCTAGATGGGAGGGGGCCATGTCAGCAAGCGTGTGGATATAGAGACACAGACGGCGCGTGTACGGGGAGCGAAGCCCCCGAGAGCAGCGAGGAAGAACTCACATATAACAGCGTGGCCAGGGCTCGAATCTGAGGGTCGCGGCAGGGAAAGGACTGCGACAGAGCCGTGAAGACGAGCTCGTCGGGGAGGCTGAAGAGGGACGACGTCATAGCTTTGGATGGAATACTGTCGATTGAGTGCCGTCGGATGTTGTTGCCCAAGCTGTGGTGGTTTCCTTCCATCACAGCGCGCCGACGCGTCACTCTCAATGGATTGATTGGAGTCGAGTGCTCACTGGGGTGTTGCCTGTTGTTCAAGCGCGCCGTGCAGCCCCCTGTGTGGACCCACTCTTCAGGCCCGTTGTGTCGGGACCATTAGGATGGGAGCTGAAGCAGCCTCGTCAAGGTGGCTCGTAGCACGGAAGGGAAATAGGAAGGGAAATAATGGAGGGCCATCTTTTTTTTTTTGTCGTAAACGAAGCAGCCTAGCCTAGCTGACTTTGCTTACATCTACGCTTCTCGAAACAGCATCTCCCATCACCCCGGGCATTTGCACGCGGAGGAAAAGATACCATGGATCGATTTACACCTGCCTCTAGCCCCTGGGTCCTGCAAATAGAACCTTCATGTTGCCTACACTGTGTAGCGAGGCGTCCGCGAATGGGATCTGGTCCTCCCGCTGACAACCAACATAGACACCCAAATGGGGTTAGGTAGGTAGTTGCCACATTTGGAGAGCAGGGACAGACTAGTCTAGGCTAGGCTACATCGCAAGGAGGGGGTGATTCGAAGCTGTCACTGCAGGATGACGCCAGCAGCCGCCCAAACCGCCTCGGCTTTTTCTCCCTGTCTTCCCAGCGGATTCTTATACAACAACTATCCTGAACACACCCGACACAGGATCAGTGGGCTCCGCGCGGACAACAAGGCCATGCCGGACGACACGGCGGCGGGTTTGCAGGCGCCGGCCGACAAGCCCTACCACGCAAAACGCCCCCATCGCAAGTCCAGGGCCGGCTGCATCAACTGTAAGCAGCGTCGCGTCAAGTGCTCCGAGGACAAGCCGTGCTGTAGGGCCTGCACCCTGCGCAAGGAGGACTGCCGATACCCACCGGCCGCCTCCAGCGACGCCACCGGCCCCCGTCGCGGGACCAGCAGCGCTCGCTCTGAAGGTGACGACTCCTTGCCCGTCCGGCCCCAGGAGCGTACAGCAGCGGGCGCCCTCGTCAGCCCCCCTGAGAGCCCCGCCGTCAGCGGCCTTGACTCGGACGGCTGGGAGGTGATCGCCTGGGAGCCCGAGCTAGCCCCCGCGCCAGCCCCTGTCTTTGAGCTCATGCCCCCTGCCACATACGCTTCCGACGTCGCCGATATGAAGCTGATGTGGTTTTACAACATCAGGGCAGTATGTGCCCGCCGAAGACGATAACCTCTGTGTGACTTTGTGAACTGAAGAATTGATACAATATAGTTCACTTCCTTCTCTGTCGAAGCTGGCCATTCTCCGCACGTCAAGAACATGTTGACGGTCACAATACCACAGTATGCTCTCGGCAGCCCCTTTCTCCTGAATGCGTTGCTAGGCGTCTCGGCCTTCCAAATGGGCGCCGAGTCCGGCGACAAGATCCCCGAGTCCCGCATCATGGCGTATCGCACGAAGGCGGTCCAGGGCTACAGGCGCGCCGTCGTCGAGGCCCGGCCCGAAACCTTCCCCGCCCTCATCGTCTGCTCGTTCTTCCTCTGCGTCCTCTCCAGCCAGGACTTCCGCGAGCCCGACGCCAAGCCGCTCTTCATCGTCGACTGGATCGTCGTCTGGAGGGGCATCGGCCTCATGGCCGAGCTAGTCACCCGCAAGACCCTTGTCGACACGGGCCTGTTCATGCTCTTCTCAAGGCCGCGCACCGACCGCGACGAGGCCGCCTTGCATACCCCCGGGAACCTCCTCTTCATGGTCGCCTCTATCGCCGATGACGACCCGGACCACGAGTTCCGTGATTCCTACTACGACGCCATCAAGGTCCTGGGCGCCCTCTACATGGACCTTAAGGGCGGCTACGGGCCCGTCTTGGAGCTGCGCATCATCACATTCTTCACCTTCCTGCCCCGCCCCTTCATCGAGGCCGCCAGGCTCAGGCGGCCTCGCGCCCTCGTCATCATCGCGTACTGGCTCGCCTTCTCCAAGCTCTCGCGCGTGTGGTGGATGCAAGGCATCGCCAGGAACGAGATCGACCACATCAACCGTCACGTCGGCGACGAGTGGGCGGCGGTCATGCAGGTGCCGCTCGCCGCGAACAAGCTCGACCACGCAACCGAGATCGGCCGGCTCCTCCTCGGCAACCATGCCTGGACCCCGGTTGAGTACTCCCTTTCCGACCTGGCTGCTGAGAAGAGTCTGAATCTCGTCTACGACGACGGCGGGTTGGCGATTGACGTGCTGGCTCTCCGCCGTTTCGGCGACGGGCCGGGCTGACCGGCAACAAGTTTAAAGTGCACTATATGGTAGCGACTTTTAGCAATGGCTAAGGTGTACACGAAGGACAGGGGGTAATATGCCCTCAACTTAGAAATGGCACGGTGCTGCCTGAGCGGAAGTGCTAGTTACTTCCGTCCGGGGAGCTCTTCCATTTTGGGAAGTTGGTGGTTGTTAGAGGTACAGATATTTCTGTTCGGCTTCTCTGGAAATTTTACATTGCATTTTTTTCTCTTTCATCTTAGAACAACCCCTATCAGGACATCTGTCTGGCGGCAACGCGGTGCAACCTCATATTTCAGTTCCTTCTAACTGTCATTTCTCCGAGCGGGACAATCATCTGTGAAGTTCTCGCGGGGGCGCGCGTTGTCTTGCCGATGTCACCTTCACCTCCCGCCGAAATTCACACGTCGTCCTGACCCAACCCTCAAATCCCGCCCAGCCCCAAGACATACCCCAAGGCTTCACATCACAGGTGCGGGCACATACTGCAATCCTATATGCATCCAAGACATACCCCAAGGCTTCACATCACAGGTGCGGGCACATGCTGCAATCCTATATGCATCCAAGACGTCCGTAAGTGAACCCAGCTATCTACATATTGTTATCACGTACTAGCCTGGTCCTAACGCCCTCTACGAAGCTTGATATCACGAACCCCAACCCTGTCCTGACCGCGGATCGAAAAATAATGGGGTCATAAGAGCACGGAAGAACTCGAAAGGTGACGAGAACATGATCCCCTTTCGTAAACGAGCTCCTCAAGGAGGCGTTCCCTTCGACGATGAACCCTTTGACCCAAGCGATTCCCATGACGACTCCTCCTCCTACTCCGAAGCAATCACCGGGCCGACCTTCGTTCCTAACTTCGACGGGAGCGAACCAGACTCCGAATGGCACGATGATTTCTCGGAAGCCGACGAGGGAGCCGACTACAGTGATCTCGCTGAAAAGGAGAAATGACTGAGGACCCGACCGAATTGGAGCGCAGCCTCACCCTCGGCAAAGACGAAGACGGGAATCGGAGTATCTTCTTCAAGCAGCGGAGTGGCCTGAAGCAGAAAATTGACCCGCTGTTGGTAGGAGTTGGTACTCCTGTTGGCCCCAATGGGGGCCGGGCACGGAGATCTCCCAGGAGTGACGAACACGGATCCTAACAGTTGGTTGGATCCTCTATTGTGCGCGTGAAGAGGTAAGGGATCTATCTGTTAGAAGGGAGGGCAACCAAGCTCTTTATATACATTGCCAACAGGGCTTGGCCCTCCCAAGCCTTCCAGGCTTCCAGATCCCTTAAGTGCATGCGCCAGAATAATGCTGGAATAATAATCCAACACCCACAGTCTCTCAGACGGGCTGACCCTGAGCGAACACCTACCGGTGGGGAACATGTGCGCTATATCAGGTATCCCGATGTCCCGGGTCGAGGACGCCATTTTTGTTATACTGCTAGCGTCCCGATTCGAAAATGACTTCCACCAGGGAGAGGGCCGGGAGGTCCTGGTGCAGCTGTGGCCTAAGGTCTCAACAGAGAAGAAGCGGCTCCTCACCCACATCTAGACGAACGACCCGTTTCCGGACATGAGGGACCCCTCGGTCATCTGGGCAGCAGACACCAAAGCCAGAGCACGCCACGAAAGCCGCCCTATCAGGGAATATCAGCTGGACGCCATCTATTCAGTCCTGGAGGCGGCGTGCACTTAAAATGCATAAAATCCCCCGGCAAAAAACAGGCGAGCTCAGATGCGATACCGCATCACCCGCTCTATGAATACATGGTGAAGTCCCTAAAGTGCCAGCACAAGTGGTTTGAGGGCGCGGGTCCTGCTATCCCGCCCGGTCAGCCCATAGGACCAGCTCTATACAAAGAGCGATTTGCCGCAACGGGAAGACTATGTTCTCTGGCTTCTCAAGCACAACTTAACCGCATCAGGATATATGCGGCAGCGCTGAGGATTATTTACCCGGGACGAGAGTTTCCCGTCCTCCACCGGGCCCGTATAGCGGCCCATGTCCACACCCTCGCGCTCGAGATCCGCACCTACCGTGCGCTGGTTGTTGATCCAGATGTGGCTTGTGGGGGAATCTGGGTGCCCGCTTACTTCCCGCCTCCCTGGGAATTCTACATCACCTGTGGTATGTGGGGGGTCAAGTGTGCGCGCCCTGTCATGGGCGCCAGTTAGGCCTGGTATTTGCCGGGTGCCGACTGTCCCGCCGAGAACTATGTTCCAGGCATGGTCGACCGAGCGCACTTTTACAGCGAGAATACGCCCAGAGACCGGCAGTGGGATGCCGGAAGCCATGGTCCAAGGAAGCACCCCGACACCGTTGACCCCTTGATCAAGGAACCGGAAGAGGATAACACCAACATGATCGAAAGCTACACATCCATCCGACCGTTTCTACCCCGGCACAAGAGGAAGGAAATGGACACTTGGTTTCGCATCCTGACTCACAGCACGGCTGAGGACTTTGACGAGTTCCGAACTCGCACCTACACTGAGCAAACTCATCCGTGTACCGTGACCAAGATCGGGTTTATTCGTTCAATGATATCCTAGGCGAGGGAGCGGATTACACGCCTGAGCGCCCAGACGAGGAGGAATCTGCTACCCGCAAGCGGCCTGCATTTGAGGAGCTTCCTGCTGAACCCTTTAAGCGCAACAAGGGGACGGCAGCCGACCTCGCTCCTCAAGTCGACCCTGCTCCTGAAGTCGGCCCTGCTCCCGAAGTCGGCCCTGCTCCTAAAGCTGGTCCTGCCCCAGCCGCTTCTGCTGCCCTATGAGGTTCTACACCTCAAGCCAGTCCTGCTCACCAAGCCAGCCCTGCTCACCAAGCCAGCCCTGACATCTCCCAGGTTGCCGATGGCGACTTTAAACCGTGGAGGGCCATGTGGCTGATGGGAGTCCAGGAGAAGGGCCAGCCCAAAGTTCTTAAACGACTTATTACTGACCATGTTGATAAGATCATGACAAGGAACAAGGTGGAGCGGGCGGGCATATGTCTGACCAAAGCAAAGGAACCGTGGGCGAGATTTGCCTCCCCGGATTGGGATCAGTCAAAGATCTGGGACTACTAAGCAGGGAGATGTTGTTATGAGCACTCCAACTTCTTTTCACCATGACTTTTCCGTACTGGGATCTGGTAATTCGTATTCTCATTGCTCCCTTTCTGTTTAGGAGAGCACTGCTTTATAGCCGGGCACCATGACAGTCTTTTCTTGTGTTTCTCCATTTTAACTCTTCCTTCTTGTTTCTTCTTCTTCCTTGCACTTTGCCTACATTCATCTTTCCCTGTTTCGACTATTACGGCCACGACTCAGAGATCCTGGAAATACTGTACGAGGGCCCGATGGGGTTCGAGGAGGGCTTTCTGGAAGCTTACAAGGCTGCAAATTAAAGCTACGGTTTTTTTTTTCTTTGCCAAGCTGGTCCGCACGCATTTAATGTACGAATAAATCGGACCTGGCAAAGGCATGTGTCGAGGCGGACGCATTGACTGTAGCCCAGGCTTGGATCAAGGAATGGGCTCCCATCTTCGGCCGGCCAGACGCCGTATACTGCGACAACGGTCCACATTTCGCGAATATGGTTGTCAGGGCTATGTTTGAGAGTCACGGGACGCACATGAGCAACGGACCGGTGTACCGCCCTCAGAGCGTTGGGTTGGCCGAGGTGGTACAGCTGATCAAGCAGCCTTGTGAAATGGGGATATGCCCTGACGGGAGAGAAGAGGACGAAATGACACCTGGCGCTGCCGTCGGTTATGCCGAGCATTAACTTCAGGTTTATACCGGCCCCGAATTCCCTACCTGCTTAGATTATGTTGGGTTTTACCCTATTGCATTTGCCCATTGACGAGGAACTGGTCGACATCGACCTAATAGGAGAACTTGAGGACACTTTCTTTGTCCCTGAAATCCAAGGGCAAGCCTTCGAGGACTCGAGGGAGGAGCTGCGAGACGCACTGTCTTAGCCTTTTGCCGTGGAGGGGGATCCCAGAGATCAGTATCCAACTTTATCTGAGGGTACCTTGGTGCTCGAGAGGTTGGATAAGAAGGGAGAGAGCTCCAACAAGTCTAACTCGAAGTGGATTTTAAAACCTCGCGTGGTTGTGGGGCACGTCAAGAATCCCCCATCTCATATCTGGATCAAGAACCAAGCCGCGCCAGTGGGACCAAACAATACGCAAGATTCACATCTACGACCTTAAACCAGTGGTTGACGCCCCAAAACGCCGACATCCTCGAAATCTGTTCGATCCGACGCAAGCTGACGGGTCTCGATCCCTTCAGCCATCTCAGGACTACTGGGCAGGTCGTGAGCTCCATCTGGCAGCAGGTCCTTCCTGTTGGTAGGAGTAGGTACTCCTGTAGGCACGGAGATCTCCAAACAGGGTGAACAACGATCCTTTATATCAGAGGATCGATCTATTATTGTGCACGAAGAGGAAAGGATCTAACTGCCAAAGAGGGAGCAAGAGGGAGGATATATATGTTGAGTTTCAATCTGGCCACGGCACATTGAAAAATGTAGCCGACTACATTAGCAATGCAGTCCAGGGGCTATTATATAGCCTGTTATTAACAATATATACACGTTCTGGATCGGCCAAAGGCCGTTCCCCTGCTTCCCAACCTCCCAGGCCCTCGGGCCCTCAGATCCCGTGATCAGAGACCACGGGACCGGACGATCCAGACCTCTCTGTATCTTACCGATTGCCTGCGCCGGTCAACGCAATCCAACACTTCCCTCTAATACCTTCCCACCATTCTTTACAATTTTGGGTGGCGAGAACTTTTTTTGGTGACGATTAGCACGGAGCACCCGGTGGTTTATCAAAAGGAATTCGAGTTTCGTTCATGTCCTTTTTACCCCCTAATTTCCCACTAATTCAACCACCACCCTACTCATCCACAAACATCCCAAGCCCAGACCCCAGCACAATATCGCCCAATTCAGCAGAACGTTGAGAAGAGACCTGAGCCGACATGCCTGCGGTGCAGGCGGTACACTTCCCTTGAAGATTTCTTTCCTTAACCTTGATTATTTCCACATAACCGCACTCGCGCACCTATGGTTTGAGGACGCCGAACGGTCATCATGTCGGAGGACCACGACCTGGAGGCCCAGGAGGTGGGCAGCATAATTGAGGCGCAGTCGGAAGACGTCAGCAAAGACAGCGGCAAAGCTCGGAAGTATCGCTCTCGAGGCATCACTGGCAGCATCTTCAGCACGGAAAACAGCTTCAGGCGGCCCGACGGCACTTTGGACGTGCGTGTTCGATGTTATGCCCTCGAGGGAGTTATTCTACGGAGAACGCTTTCGAGTCAACGAGTTCGATGCCATTAAGACGGTGGGGGGTTCTGAGAAAGAGGGGGGCACGATGCCTAAATAAAAGTCTGCAGTTCTAACAACGCCGCAGTTGGAACCCCTATCCTAATTTTTCCTATTCCCTTTCCTATATCCCTTCCTTTTTCCTTTTTCCTTTCCTTTTCCTATATCCCTTTCCTTTTTTTCTTGTGCCCTTCCCTTTTCCCGAACTGGTAAGGTGGTGCCAGGTGCCAGGTGCCGATAATATTTTAGAGACCGTGGGGGGCTGAGCCCAGGTTGCTAGCCATTGGCCGCTGCCCATTGCTTGGTGATAAAGCCGGTGACGTGGAGACGCTGGTTAATGATCTTCTCGGCGGATTGCTGCTGATGGAGCAGTGGGCGCCCGACATTCCCATTCATCCACACATCCCTCCCGGCGCGGAACACGGATGGTCGAAAAGCCAACAGGCGGGGGAGAGCCAGCACCAGGCTGCTAACCAGCAGCAGGCCGTTCCGCAGCAATAAGCTGCTCCTTAGCATTAGGCTGTTAACCGGCGGCAGGCCGTTCCGCGGCAACAAACCGCTCGCCAGCATTAAACTGCTAACTAGCAGCAGGCCGTTCCGCAGCAACATCAAGCTGCCCCTCAGCCCACCCACCGGCACCTGGAACTGGAAGCCCCTGCCCCAGAGGACGTGCCGGTACAGCGTCGAATTGGGCCACAGAACCAAGGCGCCGCGTTTGAGGCCGGCTGCGAGGAATACATCAACCAGTCCAGAGAGCGCCCGGGACCCCCGCCAGGACGGTCTCTTCCTGACATGAGAGGGCTGAACCCTCGAGGGGAGTATGGCCGCCGGGGAGCTGAACCCTTTGGGGACGACCGACGAGCGAAACTGAGGGAAGCCGTCAGGCATCGGACGAAAGAAGGTTTGAGAATCCGCAGGAAGATGGAGAAGGAAGACCTGGACGAGGCGAGGAGCAAGTGGGATGATGTCGCCACCCTCCTGGCAGCTTCCGGAACAACATTCGTGATCAGGGGGGTGAACTAGGACGGCACACCGGGGGTCAGCACAGCCTGCAACACTCGATAAGCCCTAAACGGTCATTCAAACCTGCAGGGCTTGCTCAAAGCCGAGAGAACGCTATGATTCAGCCAAGCGTCCTATCTCAGTTTGCTCGAAGTACCCTTCAGGGCAATCAGCACTCTCCCACACCATCCCAAAGCTCTCAAGCGTCTCAGAAAGCTCAGCTTGTCCCGGTCGCCACCATCGTTTTGAAGGACAACTGGAGCCCGCTGCCCATCCTGGTGGCACACCCGGAGCGGAAGTTGGGGGAGCTACTCCTGGCCAGGGCTTACGAACTGCAAGCTCAAGACGGCCCTCTCGGGCCTAAGAAACAAGCCAGGCGGGTGGGGAGATCCTTGACGTCCTGAAGGACAAGTTTCCCGAGGACGACGACTCTGACTAGAGGAGATTTACTTCGAACCCATTGTTCGGTTTCACTCATTTTCCTTTTCTTCTAATTTGGCAGTACGTGTGGGGAAAGGAGTCATCAAATCAGCTTTACTCGCGATGCTTTACCTTAAGTCGGGTGACCCCCTGTCCGCCACCCCGCAGTCCCACATCGTCAGATCCTCGCACGTATTTCTTTTCTACGGGATTCCATCAATTTTGATCCGTTTTCCTTACTTTTTTCTGCGTTTTGAAGCTGAGATGCCAGAGAAACAATATACAGAACAAGAGGTCGAACAGGCCGTTGCTGCTGTGCAAGCGAAGGTCCCAATCGCGAGGGCCGCCCGACTTTGGGGTATACCGAGATCGACCCTACGAGACCGACTTAAAGGCTCCCTACCTATCCGGCAGTCCCAAGAGCCTTTTCAGCGGCTAGGGCCGGCCCAGGAGAAGGGCCTGGCAGATTGGATACGCATACAGGCCTCCCTAGGCCTCCCTCCAACGCATGCAGAAGTCCGTTTTTTTGCGGAGGAGATCCTACGCCGGGAGGGCACCCAACAGGCCCTTGGAAAGCGCTGGATTAACCGCTTTTTGCAAAGATATCCGGAGATCCGGGTCGGCAGAGGCCGGCGCATGGAATCGGCACGAATTAAAGGGGCTACCACCGTTATTATTAGAGACTGGTGGCAATACCTCCAAATCCCGGAGGTGGCCGGGATTAAGCCGGAAAACACGTACAACGCCGACGAGGGGGGCCTCCAGGAGGGCAAAACGGGTAACGGGCTCGTTCTAGGCCTCGCGGAGGCCCGGCTTTTGCAAAGAAAAGAGCCCGGCACGCGCACTTGGACTTCGTTTATCGAATGCATTTCGGCCACTGGGGTCTCGCTTCCTCCCCTCATTATTTTCAAAGGAAAATACGTACAGGAGCAGTGGTTTCCGGAGGATCTAGGCCAATTCAAAGGCTGGGAATTCACTGCAACGGATAGCGGGTGGACTACGGATCGCACGGCTATCGAATGGCTGCAAAAAGTCTTTCTCCCTCGCACCCAACCCCCTACCCCCGAACGCCGGCTTTTGATATTAGATGGCCACGGATCCCATATAACCAAAGAGTTTATGTCTCTTTGCTTCCAAAACAACGTCTTTTTGCTTTATTTACCCCCTCATTCTTCGCACGTTTTGCAGCCTTTGGATCTATCCGTCTTTAGCCCTCTCAAACAGGCCTACCGCAAAATAACCGGCTCCCAGGCTTTATTTACCTGCTCAACTGTAGTGGGAAAACGTTTATTTTTGCAGGGCTATGCCTCTGCAAGATCACAAGCCCTTACCCCTTATATAATCAAGTCGGGGTGGCGGGCATCGGGCCTTTGGCCCCGGAATATCCGAAAACCCCTATCGAGCCGACTTTTACTCGAAAACTCCAACCAAAACAGCCAACGAGCCGGAATTCAACAATCCGCAGAGGATAGCAGGGCCAAACAACGTTCAAAAGTCCCTGTCCTGCTGTCCCAGGAGCCCTGGGAAACTCCCAAGCAGACCAAAGAGTTGGCCTCCCAAATTAGCACCTTCAAGGCCCGGATTCCGGCAAGCCCCACGGCCCGACTTTTCCTCCGGAAAGTCCAAAAAGGCTACGAAATGCGTGATTTCGAATTAGCTACGGCCTATCAAAAAATTAGGCGGTTGGAGGCCGAATTGGAGGCACAGCGGCCTCGCAAAAAAAGGAGGGTGGCACCGGATCCCAACGAAACCTTCGTAAAAATCCGGCGCGTTGCAAAAGCAAGGGGGCAAATTAAGGAGGCAAATGATATAGCGTCTGAAAGAGCGGAAGATTCTGATCAGGAATCAATATACTCTTGTATCGAGGTTGGCTAAATTGAGGTAGAAAAACGCGGTCGAATGCGCCGGGTTTGGACGGGATCCGATTCATTTTGGGTGGCGGACAGGGGGGGTGGCGGACAGGGGGTCACCCGACTTATAGCATAACAGACAGAGGCACGCCTGGGATGGCGGGATCAGGGGGGAACTTAAAGACTTTTTTTTTTTTTAACATTGGGAGTGTTGGTAGGAGTTGGTACTCCTGTTGGCCCCAATGGGGGCCGGGCACGGAGATCTCCCAGGAGTGACGAACACGGATCCTAACGGTTGGTTGGATCCTTATTGTGCGCGTAAAGGAATAGGATCTATCTGCTAGAGGGGATGGCAATGAAGCCCCTTATATACATTGCCAACAGGGCTTGGCCCTCCAGGTCACGGGGGCCCTATGGGCCCCGTGGGCCCCGTGGGCCCCCGGAGGGCCCGGGCCTCCCAAGCCTTCCTGGCTTCCAGATCCCTTCAGTGCATGCGCCGGAATAGTGCTGGAATAATAATCCAACAGGGAGGGCATTTGGGCATCATTTCGATAGTGGTGGAACAATTGTTAGGCCCAAAGCTGCGCTTCTGGGCTGGCACCCACCCAAGTGGGGCACAGACCCACTCGCAACCCGTCGAAAACCGAACTGACCCCAACGTGGTTGGAACCGAGCTTTGAAGCTATTCGCATATAAAAGGACGGCTACAAACTATTAGATGAATTTAAAAAGGCATCGATCAATAGAGGAGTTCCTACCATACCTACCTACCTAATGCTTTAATTTACCAACCTTTTTACCAGTTGTGCCAACCTGGGCATTACAACAATATAGGGGAATTTGAAAACATTTTCTTTTTTATATTAGGAGAGGAGGTGTAATGGGATTACCTTTAGGCCTCCGTGGTTTAATATACAGTGGTTCCAAAGGGTTCAATCACTCCGTGATTGATGTAACGGGCCTTGGCTCTACTATAGCAAGCTACAGCAGTGTCAGGCCTGGAAAGGGGGGGGGTTCTCTCAAAGAGATCTCAGAGGTTCAGCAGCTCAACAGTCGTATTTGTCAAGGCTCAACAAGTCTATGGTGATGGTAGAAACAGAAAACGATAGCTTGCCCTCTCGACCTCCTTCACAGGGGGTCCCTCGGGCCCTCCTTATGCTCTGGCCCTCCGGCCGTCCTTCGATTATCGTCGGCACGCTTCCTCCTCCGTGGCGTCCGTCGGGGCCGGATGTGTTTCGTCCCCTTCGGAGCTTGGGTGCGCCGTAACCGGGCCGGGCGGATCTGCGGAGGCTAACCGGTATGCGTGTCGCAGAGCTAAACTCTTTTTGATCCGCACATCCGTTAGGGCTTGCGCCCCTCCGGCTACCACCCGGAGCCCTCCCTTGAGGTCACTGGTGGCGTCCCCTACGGCTGCTGGCTATGGTTCGGTGTGGGGTGTTACAATTGAACTGTTGGATCTTTTGGTTTATGTAGTCGAATGGGTAAAGTTTGGCGCACTCCCTTAGAGGAGGACATTTGAGCATCATTTCGATAATAGTGGAAAAATATAAAAGAATTTAAACCCTTTTTTTTAGAGGCTCTTCCGGGCCACGCACCCTTTTTGCATCTACACGCACCCCCACCCCGATATCGGTGCGCATGGACTTTTCTATGGCGCACCCACACAAACGAACATAGGCTTCAATGCAGGCAGGGGCTCAATCGACAAAAGAGAAGCAGATAGAAGTTATCGCCACGAGCAATTTATTAAAAAACGATCAAAAACGCGGTGTTGAACCGCCAATTACATAGGAAAAGTGCAGGGGCACGGCGTTGAGGTCGTCTATCTAGGGCTACAGAGGGGCCTAGGGACTCGCAAAGGGATCAAAAAAACTCGTCAGGCCGGCGCAGGCGCTGGAAAGAACGTGGAGGCCCTCCCGGCCAGCCTTAAAGGCAGGGCGGCCGGCGTTGACGGCAAGGCGGCCGGCGTTGAGGGCAAGGCGGCCGGCGTTGAGGGCAAGGCGGCCGGCGTTGAGGGCAAGGCGGCCGGCGTTGAGGGTAGGGGAGTGCCGAGAGTAAGCACCGGACCTTCCGCCTCGTCAGCCTCGTCACGTGCCTCCAAGGAGGCACCCAGTTCGTGTTGAGAGTAATCACGCTTTGCGCTGGCCCGTATACCCGTGCGGGCGCGGGTGCGAGGCCCTGCCGCCGGCGCCTCGTTACCAAAGGGCCCGGTCCCTCGAGGCCGGCCCTTTCTGACCCCAACCGGCTCTGTAACCCGCAACAGAGGGTCCTTCGCGAGGCGGTTGCCCGCGTGCAGCCAAAAGCTATCGACGGCGGCGATCTGCAGGCCAGGCGCCTGCGGATCGCGCTGCTGAGCTTTATGCAGCGCAATAAGCTCGTGGGGGCAGGGCAGGCCGTCCCAGTCCGTTCGGGGGCTGCAGCCTCGTCCGGCCCGGCCTCGTCGTCGCTCGAGATCGTGATCACTTCGTTCATAGGGGTAATTGTTGAAAAATGGATCAAAAATGGCACCAAGTTCAATTTGCAGGCAAAATTACGTGGGCTGCGAAACCGGAACGCACAGGCGTTGCACGGGCCAAAAGTGGGGCAGGGTGCGTGTAGATGCAAAAAGGGTGCGTGGCCCGGAAGAGCCTCTTTTTTTATATGAAAAAAAAAAAAAAAAACATTTGGGCATTATTTCGATAATAGTGGGGCAATATAAGGGAATTTAAAAACATTTTCTTTTTTACATTGGAAGGACATTTGGGTATCATTTCGATAATGGTGGAGCAATATGGGAGGAATTTGGAAACGCTTTTTTTTTTTTTTTTTTTTTTTTACATTGGGAGGACATTTGGGCATCGTTTCGATAAAGGAGCAACATGGCAGTGCAGACAAGACTCCAGGGCAGCGTGAATTTTTGGGCACGTGCACAACGCACGGAGGGGTGGATAACCCGATTTCTTGAGGGTCTGGGCGCTGGAGGTACTTGAAGGAGATCATCCTACTTAGCTACTTCAATCAGAGGGGTGCATTTTCCTTTTCAAAGCGGCTAACCAGATTACGGTCTTGCACCCGCTGTTATGGCGTGGCGTGCCCTCTCGTGCAGCCTGGCCTCACAGAGGGTACTTGAGCCTCCAATTGAGCCAAAGTCTCAGCTTTGGCTTAGTCGTCCTTTTGGTAGCAAGTGGGTGGAGGCTCCTACTGCCGAACCGTGACACTCGCAGACACAAGGGACCCAAGAACAGAAATAATTACTTGGATTCGTTGGTACACAGCTCACAAAGGGAACTAAATTGAACTAAGAAGCTGCCCTGGGACTCCGACCTTGGTCATCGCTATACACAGGTCCCCATCCCTAGGCTCCAAGCCAGCCATCCACCGACTTTTATCTGATATCACAAGGAGGGTCTCTATCCGCCTAAGCGTTCTTCTCCAGGTCGGCCAGAATCTTCTCACCCTTCTGACGGGCCGACGCGAAGTCGCCGACCATGTAGAAGGCACCCTCGGGCAGGTCATCACCCTCACCGTTCAGGATGGCCTTGAACGAGGCGATGGTGTCCTTAAGGTCGACAAGCTTGCCCTCGAAACCAGTAAAGACCTGAGCGACCGTGAAGGGCTGGCTCAGGAAACGCTGGATCTTACGGGCACGCTCGACGGTAAGCTTGTCGGCCTCCGACAGCTCGTCCATTCCCAGAATGGCAATGATGTCCTGCAGCGACTTGTACTCCTGGAGGATCTGCTGGACGCGGGTGGCGGTGTCGTAGTGCTCCTGACCGACGATACGGGGGTCCAGCATACGCGACTTGGAGTCGAGAGGGTCGACGGCGGGGTAGATACCAAGCTCAGAGATACCACGCGACAGCACAGTGGTGGCGTCCAGATGAGCGAAGGTGGTGGCGGGAGCAGGGTCCGTCAGATCGTCAGCGGGGACGTAGACGGCCTGGACCGAGGTAATCGAGCCCTTCTTGGTCGTAGTGATACGCTCCTGCATACCACCCATGTCGACGGCGAGGGTGGGTTGGTAACCGACAGCCGAGGGGATACGGCCCAGCAGAGCCGACACCTCGGAACCAGCCTATTTGGTAAAACCTGTTAGCTTCGACGCACCGAGACCGCCGACGACTGGGGGAGTCTGGAGGGGGGAAACTGGAAATCCTTTACCTGCGTGAACCTGAAAATGTTGTCGATGAAGAGGAGCACTACATATCGCAAAATCATCAGTCATCCCTAGGTTGTCGATGCGAGTAGAAGATAAAAGGGGGAAATTGGAAAAAGAAGGGGGGGGGGGGGGGGGGAGGAAAAAAGAACAGAAAAAAAGAATAGGAAAAAGGAACAAGAAAAGAGAACAGGGACAAAGAACAGGAAAAAAGAAAAGAAAAAAGTTAGGAAAGAAGAATAGGGAAAAGGAATACCAAGGGAAAAAAAGATATCGGACCAGGAAAATGTATAAAAATAGGGGAACGAAAGCAGGAAAACGAGGAAAAAATAGAGAGAAAATCAACAAAATGATGAAACAACATACCGTCCTGGCCTTCTGCGTCGCGGAAATATTCTGCGACAGTGAGACCAGTCAAGGCGACACGGGCGCGGGCTCCGGGGGGCTCGTTCATTTGGCCGAAGACAAGGGCGACCTTGGACTCGCCCTCGAGCTGAATGACCGAGGTCTCCTGCATTTCGTGGTACAGATCGTTACCCTCACGGGTACGCTCGCCGACACCGGTGAAGACCGAGTAACCACCGTGGGCCTTGGCGATGTTGTTGATGAGCTCCTGGATGAAGACGGTCTTGCCGACACCAGCACCACCGAACAGACCAATCTTTCCACCACGAGCGTAGGGAGCCAGCAGGTCGACGACCTTGATACCGGTAACCAGAATCTCGGCAGTGGTCGACTGTTCGGTGAACTCGGGGGCCTCGGCGTGGATGGGCAGGAACTTGTCCGTCTTGATGGGGCCGCGCTCGTCAATCGGGTCGCCAGTCACGTTCATGATGCGGCCAAGAGTGCCCGGGCCGACAGGGATGGTGATGGGGGCGCCGGTGTCCTTGGCCTTAGCACCACGGGTCAGACCCTCGGTACCTATGCGACGTCAGTACCCATTCCCCCGCCGCGTTTGCGCATTTTTTTGCGGGTCAAAAATGAACTAACCGTCCATGGCAATGCAGCGGACGACATTCTCTCCCAGATGTTGCTAGATTAGGGAAACGTTGGGCCCGGTTAGTCCAATATCACGAAGAAAAAGAAAAAAGAAAAAAACACAAAAACTGCGCGGGGCCGCTAGAAACCCCGCCTGGGTGGCGCTACTTACCGCGACCTCAAGGACGAGCTTCTGGTTATTGTTGGTGGTCTCCAGGGCGTTCAGGATTGCCGGGAGCTTGGCGCCCTCGAACTTGACTGAATTGAAGGAAGCTCGGTTAGCTCAGCTTCCTCAATGCCGGAATGGCCATCGGCGAAGCTCCAAATCCTCGTGCAATCCCGAGACTCCCTGCGCAGACATTGGGGTGGGGTTTTTTTTTTCCGCTAACCATCCACGACGGCACCAATGACCTAAGACAGGTTGAATTGTGTTAGCTTCCGTAGGGCTCGCTCCCAGTGGCAATGGCGGGTCTCGGAGACGCCACGGGTCGTTCGGGATTCGGAGCCGGCTCACCTGGTAGATCTTGCCATCACCGACACCAGCGGTGCTGGCAAACCTAGAGCCGACGGTGTACTTGGAGAGCCTTAAGCTGGCAGGGCGGAGGGCGCTGCGCGAGACCGCCGGGCGAGCCGCCCTGGCGATGGACGAAATGCCGCTGCATGAGGGCGAGGCCAGAGGGGCTTTCTGTCAGCTCAATCGGGCGCAATTGGGGTTTCTGCGCCCCGGGAAGCCGTCTGGCAGGTTGCTACTGACCTCTTGAACATCTTTTCAGATGGTTAAGAACGACGGGGAATGGGAGTGGAGAGGTGGTGGTGATGGGTTTGTTCGAAGAACTTTCGAGTTCCCGGGCAAAAGCTTGCGAGGTTTTGCGGAGTCCATCTGCTTGGGAAGAAGCTGCTGGCGCCTTGGTGCCTGGGGCAGCAACAATAAACAAGCCCGTTGCGTCCGGGCTGGGTCCAAAGCGCCTGAACGGGCCCAACCATCAACACGACTTTTCCCGAAAAGTGGACCCCGCGAAACCTCCGTTTTTCCGAATGCAAATTTGGACCCATCGTTTACTCCCCACGGAATTTTGCACATTTTTGCTGTAATTGTCAAGCTCTGAAGGTTCCTGCTTGCCATACTCAACGAGACTGATGGAGATACTCGTTGCATTAAACTTCCTCCGTGGCTCGACCTGGTCTCGTCGTCCTGCTATTCATGTTCATATTATATACCTAGGTACCTACTACCTATGTATTTGCTACTGCTCACACCGTCTTTTCAAGGACTTTTTTTTTTCTCTTCCCACCCAGTCATCCATGCTTCTCTGTATTGATTTACCCAAAGTCTTCTTCCCAACCACTCATCGCCTACCGTGATCTACTCTCCACCATCCCACCACCCAATGTCCTGCCTCAGTTTGCTTCCGGGAGCATCCAGAACGGAAAAAATATTACTCCTTTGCCAGAACCTAGAGTGTTTTGGATCAGCATCAGTCTCGAATTCTTGGTCATGACACGGCGCAATGGGAAGGAAACTCACAATGGCCGTGCGGCTCGGCAGGTAGATGTGAGTCCAGTTCTTCCGACCATTCCACTCCATGGGGGTGGTGAAGAAGCGAGTAGACTCCTCGACGCGACCGAATCCACCGAAGGCCTTGGAGTCTGTGCCCAGCACAATCTTGTACGTCCCGGGCTCCTCGATCCCGATCCTGTAGTCGGCGAAGCTCTGGCTTGTGTTGAAGTTGAAGGCAAACACCACGCCTGCGCGCTCAAAGACAATGACCTTGTCTCCCTCGTGCTTCAACGATATGAAGGCCTGTGGGGCATGAAGCCAACCGTACTTGTCTTCGGTGGTGTTCATAGCCGCATCAAAATCGTTGAGGAAGCGGTACCTCAGCAGGCCGTCCTCTGTGAGGTTGAGCTGGCGCCTCGCGTACCAGAACGAGTTCTGGTTACCTTCACGGGGGAAGTCCAGCCACTCGGGGTGCCCGAACTCATTGCCCTCGAAGTTGAGGTAGCCCTCGCCTCCAAGCCCATGCGTGAGAAGCCGGATCATCTTGTGGAGCGCCATTCCCCTGTCGATTACTGGCGTCAATGGCGTCAGGGTGGACATGTTTGTGTACATCTCGGCATCGCACAGATGCATCATGAGCGTCTTGTCTCCAACAAGCCTGCTCGAATAATGCGAATTGTTAGCGGCCGACAAAAACGAGGGAAATCGAGAAGATACCCAGCCGCAGCAACAAACACTCACGCCTGGTCATGGCTCTCGCAGTAGGCGATCGTCTTTTCGCCGTGACGCCGGTTGGTCAGGGTCCAGCAGATATTGCCAATTTCCCAGTCTTCATCCTTTTGCTCCTTGAGGATCTTGATCCACATGTCCGGGATAGCCATGGCAAGACGGTAGTCGAATCCTACTCCACCGGCCGAGTCGGGCAGGCAGAGTGTCGGCATTCCCGAGACGTCCTCGGCGATTGTGATGACCTCGGGGTATATGTCATGCAGCATCTTGTTCGCTAGCATGAGATAGACCACGGCCTCCTCGTCGACTTCGGCGCCAAAGTACTCGTGGTAGCCTCCGGAAAAGCCGCTGGAATAGTGTCAGTGATCTATACTCGGCTACACCCACCAACCCTTGGCACAACCACGACGAGGATTACGACGTGGCCATACGTACCTGCCAATGCCGTGGTGGATATACAGCATGCTGGTGACGCCATCGAAACGGAAACCGTCAAAGTGGTACTCGTCCATCCAGAATCTGAGGTTGCTGAGCAGGAACCTCAGAACTTCGTGGCTGCCGTAGTTGAAGAGCCGGCTATCCCACTGGTCATGCCTTCCCTTGCCACCCTCGTGGAAGTACTGGTGGTCGGTGCCATCGAACTCATTGATGCCATCCAGGACGTTCTTGGAGGCATGGCTGTGGACGACATCGAGCAGCACCACGAGGCCCATACTGTGGGCCGTGTCGACCAGCTCCTTCAGGTCCTCCGGGGGGCCATAGCGGCTGCTGGCGGCAAAGAAGTTGTTGATCTGGTAGCCAAAACTGGCGTAGTAGGCATGTTCCATGATTGCCATGAGCTGGATGACATTGTAGCCCAGGGCCTTGATGCGAGGGAGCATGTTCTTGGTGAACTCTTTGTACGTCGCGACTCTCAGCTCAGGGGATGATATCCCCACATGAGCCTCGTAGACCCGCACGCTCTCGGGCTTTTTGGGCCGAGGATGCTTGAAGACATACTTCTCCGAAGCCGGGGGGTTCCAGAACCTGGCGTCATAAGCAGGGGAGACGGACAGGTCCTGGGTCACATACTTGATCCATGCCGGCAGACGGTCAACCTGTTGGCCATTGGGGAGGAACAGGGAGATCTGATGCGAGGGAGACGTTAGACTTGCGACAAGAATAAAGTAAAGGCCCATCAGGTGTTTTTGCACCTCGTCTACAGCACTTGAGCCTAAGCCTAAGCCGGGAGCCTTGTGGGCAGTGTCTGATGACTGATAGGTTGGAAGCAGCCGGGCTGGCTGTCTGGGTGATTGTGAAAAGGGGGAAGAGAAGCATAAAAATCCCATTATGTACCTTGACCTTGGAGTTGTGCGGAATGGCAGGCTGGCCATCGGCATTAGGTGGAACGACAATCTCGAAGACACCGAAGTCGTTCTTCTTCATGGGGTGGGACTGGCGATTCCAGTCGTCTGAGTTACACCAAACTGTCAGCCATCCGACGGCGGGGTGTGTAGCATGGTAGGCGGATTGGGCTGAAGTAGGAAAAGGGGTTTGATAGCAGGCTTACTGAAGTCGCCCACGAGGAAGGCCGAGGTGGCGTTTGGCGCCCACTCGCGATAGACGACGGAGCTGTCATCACGCACGTTCAGTCCAAAGAGCTCTGTCCCCTTTTGCAGCAAAGAAAATCAGGGCCATGTTAGCAAATCGTGTCAAGGGATGGCGGTATACTTGGACCAATGAAGGCTGTCTCCCCACCTTGGTGAACTTTTCCATGGACCCCTCACTCTCCTCGATCTTCTTGGCCCACTCCTTGGATTTGGCATGCCTTCTCTTCAGCACATCCTGGAACGGCGAGAGCCAAGGGTCGAGCTTGACGGCGCCTTACCACGCGGGAAGTGCAGAGGTTAGCTCTCAGGTCAGACTGCGCGATGAGATGCCTCACAGTAAATCCGCCACCGAGTGCGTGCAGCAAATGGCGCCTGCGGTTCCGTGGCTGGCGCAATTGGCGACTTACCGATGGGCTCCGCAGCAGCGTTGCCGTTGACAGCCTGGTCGGACGCCATTATGTGCGTAGCGACAGCGGTAAACAAAAACAGTCGTGATCAAAGCTCTCGTCGACAAGACCGAACTGGCTGGTAGCTGCTCTGACAAGGTGGCGGGACGACGTGAAGAGTAATGAGAAGCGTTGCAATGTCTGTGAGAAGACGATAGGATGAGGGAAATTATACCTCAAGGCGCCGATGTTTTGCTGCTGCTGCCCAAAGTTGATTGCACGAGTGCCTGGTTGGTGGTCTGGAGCGACATGCAAACCCGTACAGTGTACCTAGAGGTAGGTACCTAGGTACCTACCTACCAGTGTAGCAGGCCAACCTGAGAATTGCGAGCTCCAGCTTCAGCGCGATGACGTCGTGAGGACGTGATCGGTTGGTGGGGTGAATATCAACAAGCTCTTGCCGTGCTATTACAGCGCTTGCAGGCGCGGGGGGGGGGATGGGCCTTCACGCCCTGTAGGCACTCGAGCACTGCGATTTGAGACGTGCTACCGGACGTGGATACCACCAGACATTTACGGCGATACGGGCATGCCAAGCGGCGAGAGCTGTGTGACAGTGGGCACCGATATCCACCCGCGGGCAGCCCCGGCTCCGGGGCCTCAACGAAAAGGAGATTGAGGGTCAATCCATGCAGACAAGCGCGCGGGGCCAGTGCGGGAAAAGCCCAACGAGAACGTTCTTATCGCGCTAGCGGCTGTTGTCACCTCTTACTGGTCCTCTCTCGTATCTGTCGTTCATGGTAGGGGCGGCAATAGTGAAAATTTTCGTCGCCACTAAAACCCATATCAGCCGCGTTTGGTGTTTCTTTCTTTTTCGTCTCCCTCGCTGGAGCCTTTTCGCCGATCACCCGCCGAAGTCGCTGGGGAACCGATGAACCGTGTCTCGTCTCCGCGAAATTCTGCGCCGGCTTTGCTTGTGTGCTCGGGCTCTGGGCATGTGTAGCACAGCTGGTTCCTGGGTGGCATCCCGGGCAAATCTCCCTCCTTGTTCACACTGAGTGCTATTTCAAGCTGCTCGTGTAATGTAGGCTTTGTGATGTGGACCGTCAGGGAGTGCCCCGTGGGGAGAAATCCATATTGCGTAATAATCTATGGAGTTGCCTAAAAAGACAGCTTCACGCAAGAGGGTCATCGCCTGGTCCCATAGCGTGGACTGGCAATGCATTATCGCTCGAGCTCAGTGGGCCGGAAGAGGGCATGGCGGCGGCCGTGACACCCCACGGCATCGGCTGTGGGTGACACCTGGTTAGAGGTTTGAGAAAGCAGCAAGTTCAGATAGAGGTCTCCTCCATCTTCGAGTGCATCTCGAGCTGGCTGCTGGCGTCTTGGCAAATCACTGGCGGCTCCCAGCGGCACAGCGCCACGGCTGGGAAGCTCCAACCATGCAACCCATGCATCCATCAGCTGCAACCCCGCATTTGGACCAGCTGCGTGCCGGGGTCAGATCACCTAATCCAGCCCCCAGGCCTCGCGGCTGAGCTGCGACACCGGCCACATGCCGCCTCGACGATCCTCCGGCTGCATATCCTTAGCCTTTACTCACATAAGCCATCGCGCCTAAGAATTATCACATTCAATAACTTCACTCTGTTCCCCCCTATTTCGAGATTCGCAAGCATCCCTGCGCGCAACCCCTCTCAGAGTTGTCAATTCATCCTCTGCCGAGATCTAGCCTCCCTTTACCGCCGCCGACAGCAAAAGACCGCTCTTAATCTGCGCACCAAGGGCGGGTCGACATCCTGCCATCGCACGTCCATCCAACCCGCCACACCGCCCCGGACTTCCCGTGTCAGACCTGCCTTTTCCGAGCCAGTATGCGAGGCCCGCCGGCGTAGACGATGTCGGTTTTTGCGAGGCCGTACTTCCTGGCCCAGAAGATTTCCCCGACCTTGCGCTGGCGAGCGTCCGCCTCACGCGCCGTCGCCTACCACTACCGCCGGGCCCTGTCCGCCTCGGCCACCGCACAATCAGCCAGCCGGACAAGCCACGACTTCAACTCGGGATTCACAAGCAGCTATGACCCATCAGAAGACTCGGGCCGCGGGCCCATGTTCAGCAAGGCCTCCTTTGGAGTGCCCCAGGTCTACCCTCGCGACCTGAAGCGGCGTGTCGACGACTTCGTCGTGGGCCAGGACCGCGCCAAGAAGAGCATATGTTCCGTCATATTCAACCACTACCAGGGCCTCCGCCGACGCCACCAGATCGAGGAGTCCGAGAGGCTGTCGCAGGAGAGGTTGGCGCGCCAAAAGTACATGCGCGACCGCGACATGTACGACCGGCGCCGCGAGGCTCACCCGCTTGAAGGTCGGCACTCCTCTGGCTCTGCTCACCAGCGGTATACTGATGACGCCTTCCGTGAAGACGAGTTCCCGGGTCATCGAGAGTCCGTTCAGGGGCTCCATTACGACGCGTCCGCCATAGCAGAAAACCTGCTTCTGCCCGACGAGCACGCCATATTGCAGCACGTGAAGATAGACAAGAGCAACCTGCTCTTGATGGGTCCTACTGGAGTCGGGAAAACATATATTGTCGAGTACGCGCCGTCTATAGCATTGACCGACCGCCCACCCTCTCAACAGGCCAGCCACCCAGACCCTATCCCATATCGCTAACCATGGGCTTTCCTATTACAGAACACTGGGGAAGCAACTGAACATCCCTTTCACAATAAGTGACTGCAACGCCTTCACACAAGCTGGCTACATCGGACAAGATGTCGAGGCGTGCATCGAAAGGCTGCTAATCGAGGCCAACTATGACGTCAAGGCTACCGAACATGGCATAGTGGTCCTTGATGAGTTCGACAAGCTTGCCAGGAGAGAGACAGTTAACGGCAGAGATGTAGGGGGCGAGGGTGTCCAGCAGGCTCTCCTGAAGCTTGTGGAAGGGACCAAGGTCACGGTTAACGTAAAGGACAACAGGTCCTCGCGGTCCGCCAGCCCGATCACCAGCAACTACGGCGCTGGCTCGTCGTCTTCGCAGCAGTCCCCACCCCAGTCGCCCAAGGTTGACCAGTACACAGTCGACACCAGCAATATCCTCTTTGTCTTTTGCGGCGCATTCGTGGGCCTTGACAAGGTCGTGCTGAGACGGGTTGCCAAGCCATCCATCGGGTTCGGCGCCGAGCCGTCTGGCCGCTCCTCCCTCCCGCGGGAGATGTACGCCCATCTGCCGCATCAGCCGACTTCAGTCGAGCCTGGGGCCAGCGGCTTCACGCCCTTGGATCTCACGACGCCAGCGGACCTGCAGTCGTTTGGATTTATCCCTGAGCTTATCGGGCGCGTGCACAATATCTGCGCTCTGACCCCGCTATCGCTCAGCGAGCTGCTCCGCATCCTCACAGAACCGCGCAACAGCCTAGTGGCGCAGTACACGGCTCTGTTCGAGACGTACCCCAGCAGGCTATATTTCACCCGGCGGGCACTGTACGCCATCGCTCAGCGCGCCGCCAAGAACGAGACCGGGGCAAGGGGACTCAAGATGGAGATGGAGCGCGTCCTCGCGGAGCCTATCTTCGAAGCCCCGACGCACTACGTCGTCATAACCGAAGCGTGCGTCAAGGGCACTGCGAAGGCGTGTTACTGGGGAAAGGACGGCCGCTTGGAGGTCGAGCGCTGCCTGAGGGAGGAGGATGACATGGAGAGGACCGGTGACGATGGTTCGGCGGGTACCTTCGAACAATACCGCGAAGCCGGCCAGAGCGGGGCATGAGATATACGACGCTGCGGATGGCTGCCCGTATTCATCACGAGTTTTTTTTTGGTATTCTTATAATGGTTCAGGGTTGGCGTTTTTGGAGTGACTCGCACACGCACGATTCATGGCATCGTTTATTCAAAGCATTTGCTCTCCTGGCGATATTTATTATATCACCAATAAACAAAAATGGCATATTGTCACGTTGGCGCCGAGGTTGGATGCCCAGAGATGCCTACTGCGAGCAGCAACCATCCACGTGGGTGGATCACTGTGATGAACTCAAAGAAATGTTGTCTAGCTTCCGTCGTAGTACAGTATTTACACCAACCACCCTAGGGAATGATACCCGCGAACCTGAGCATCCCGTCAAGGCTTTTAAACATGGGCAAATGGCCATGAGGACGAGCTGCACTTTGGTACTGAGAGAGTGAGATAAAAAGGGTTCAACGCTTGGCCGGGGGAGACTGAACCATGCCCTTGCCCGAGTATCCCTCGGACGAGATACCGGTAAGAGGGTCCGCGTTTTGAGACTGCCGTGATATCTTCAGTTAGCAGGCTGGATCTTGGTGCAGTGGGTTCGCCAAGGCATGCACATACCTTCAGGTACTCGTTGGTCTGCTCCTGCCACTCCTTGGTCATGGTGGACGGGGCCGGGCCGGCAAACGAGCGGATAAGGCCAAAGAGGGCAAGGCTGACACCCATACCGACGGCGACGTACAGAGCAACCTTCTTGCCCTCTCCAGGGGGGTCGAGGGCGCGGGGGCCGTGTGCACCAAAGGCAATCCAGTATGCTGCATTATGAGAGGGTTTGAGTCAGTTTCGGAAGCGCCTCGCACCCGCCCCCTGGTGCTGGTCTGCATGGCCGGGCTCCTGGGGCACATTGGTTGGCTGTCGGATATTGTAGGTCGAGGTGAGGGGGGGAGGAGGAAGCAGTGGTGGATATATATGTCGCGCGCAACCCTCCGCGGACTGAACAAATGAACCCCATCGTGCAGCTCCCCCAACCCCACCCCGTGGGCAATCACCGGAGCCAGTGCGGTCGGACGAGTCTGCATGCATCGCCGACGTGACGAGGTACGGCCGGATCGCCGGCAGTTCAATCGATTGACTTACCGGCCTTCTTCTCCTGCAGGCTCAGCTCGGCCCAGTTCTCCTTCATGCGGTCCCTCAGCGCCATCCACAGCTCGGCCTGCTCCTGCAGGGGCATGCCCTCCCATCTCTTCTCGATGTTGGCTAGCATTGGCTTGGACAGGGCGTGGGTGGAGGCGGCGCGGCAGGCCATCGGGGCCGACGAGGCCCAGCTGGCCTGGAGGACACTGCGACGCAGCATGGTCGAGCCCGTGGTGCGTAGCATCGTGACGGGATGTGGGATTCGAGGGCGATCGGAGCGAAGGAGACAGGTCTCTGGGCCTGCTCGAGGCTAATTGGGCGCTGGGGGCGAGGTCGTACGGCGGCTGCCTTCGATGGGCTCGGTCGGTTTGCGTGTGGAGGAGCTTTGGACTCGGCAGCAATTGCGAGGATTTTTGACCACAGACAAAACCTCGTATGATGCCGCCCCAATCGGACCTGGCTGGATGGAGAAGCTCGGAATTGCGGCTGCCTGAGTCAGCATGGGAGTCACGTGTCGACCCCCCATTCCCCTCCAACTTCCCTGTTGCCGAGCGATCTTATCTTGCCGTGAACCTTGATCTTCAAGTGTCTTGTAATTTCCTGGAATGATTTTCTGTTACGACGGGATTTGATAGGCAAATGACGTCTCCATGCTCGCCTGGAATGGGTGTTACACTTCCGTGCTGCCAATTAGATCTACCTATACATGTGGGATTCTACACTATCTCAAACAGACACTGAGGCTGAGGCTGAGGCTGAGGCTGTTATCCACTGTGGCTCGGCGGGCACCCTTCAATCGTTGCTCAAGCATATAAAAATACGCGATCGTGGGACTGATGACGGCAGGCCCTGATGTATCTCGGGACAATATCGTCACAAGTCGGTAGCCATTCAACAAGCCTCATAAACATGTATCAAGACCCTCCTTTCCTCTCATCAGATTTCTCTTCTGTTGTCGGCCGATCGATCTGGTTTTGTTCCTTGCCCCTGACCTGCTGCCATGCATCACTGAACGCATTTTCTGGTTACTTCCTATTTACATCGCCGGAGCATTCAAAGAAGGCGAGGGAGTGTGCAAACCTCTTTTTTGTGACTTGAGAGTCATTCGCATTATTCTTCGAAGCATTTTCGAGCGGTTCCCGGAGGGTATAGTAGGCTGGATGGTTGCAGTGTTCCATTGGGTCAGCATCTGGGGAGCCCAATGACATCCAACAAAAGAGGAAAATGCAAAAAAAAAAAAAAAAAAAAAAAAATAGACACACCATTCCAGAGACCAAACCCAACGGCTATCACCGGGAGAGCATGGCGGGACAGACTCATCCCGAAGGCCTACGGAGTCTCCTGTCGAGAGACGGCTTCTGTGATATTTGTCAGGTATAAGTTATGGTATCCGGACAGTGTTCCGATGTTGACGTCGGACGGCGCATTTACCCCTGGAGGATACCATCTCCAGCGATGCACGTGAATGATGCATCTCAGGCGAGTGGAGCTTGGACCATGTGTCTGGTGGGGCTAGGTCGGCTCGCCACTTAACGCCATCAATTACGTGCAGTCGCGTCAATTCAGATCTCACTGGAGACGCGTCTTTTGCCCGAACATCCCTGCACCTCCAGAGCTTCCAGGGTGCCTGCTTCAATCCAACCGAACCAAAAGTGTGGTCTGGTTTGTTCAACATCTCGCTCGGATTCAGGAGAAAAAACAAACAAAAATAACAAACTCGCATTGCGCTTTCAAGAAGCTTAGTCCTTTCCATGGAACCCCAACCGACGTCACCATGATTTATCGGCGCAATGCGGACTTGGAAGGAATCAGGAGAAGTCCCGGACTCGGACGACGAGGAGTTCGACAGCCAGAGCTCACCAGGTAGCCCGACGTCCTCGGCCCTGCCGTTGGCCCCGCTACCCCCGACCGACGCCGACGATATCTGGAGCGTCCCCCCATCGCCCGAACCACAACACGCTGCACCAGCTCGCGGTCTGCTGGCTTCCGAGGCCCCCGCTTCTCCCGCCGAGAGGGATCCGAGCCCGCAATGTTCTTCTCCTCTGTCGCCTCCCCCGGAGGACGTCGAGTCCTTTGCCCCCACGCCATGCCGAGATCCTACTCCAATACCGAAGGGTATTCGATTGCCACCTACATCCCCGGCCCCAGCCTTATCTTCGGTGTCTCGAAGAAATGCGCCCGGACCTCGGAGTCAGTCGCCTCCGTCTTCTCCTCAAGCCCCCCTGGTGGCCGCTTCGGCATCTGTCTCGCCCTCAAGGCAAGTTGCCGTTCGCCTTGAGCGGTCTCTTCGCCCCCGGAAACCGATCCAGGAACACCCGTACGTGCTGGAGGATGCGCAATACCACCGCTTTATGAAGTCCCATGGCTTCAAGCCCGTTCGAGTTGTTGTCGAAGATGAAGCTGCCGACGGCCGTCGAAGGAGCCAGGGCGACGAGTCTCAGGATCCGGAGTTTTCTGCCGAAGACAGCCGGCCGGCATCTGCGGGTGCGCCGGGCGACACGCAAGAGAGTCAGCCAGTTTATTTTGGTGACGAGGCCGACGACAGGGACGAACTGGCACCGACCCCTTCGCCCAAAACATCATCTCAGACCCGGGCAACATCGAGCGGGCGACCAAGTCCTGCAGACGATACAGACAACACAAGTTTGATAGGTGACGACGATCTGCCCTCGGTGGCAGACTTGCTCCGTCGGCCCCAGGACCACCGTCCGAGGCCCTTCAAACGGACATACTCCTCGAGATCGTCCGCCAGTGCAAAGCGGCGCAAATCTGGACTGCACGGCGACGATGCAACTCCGACCCCGACCTTCAAGCCTGTGGAGATCTATGACTTGCCTTCCTCGCCCCCAGCAGGCCCGTCTCGGCGCTCGGCGGCAAAAAGTGCCTCTCGTCTTGCCAGTGTGTCCCCACAGCAAAGCGCCAAAGCACCCCTGTCTGCCACGTCGTCTACGCCATCACGACGCCCCCTACGCGAGGAGGTTGTCAGCCTGCTCGATGATGGGGATAGCAGTGACGACTCGGCTAGCACGGAGAGCGAGTCCGAGGCGATCCGCCGCAATGTGAGAAAGATTCGCGGCGTGCTTCCGGCTTCCTGGCTCCGCTTAGACCAAGTCAAAAACCACAAACCCGATAAACCATCCCTGAGCAGACGCAGCCCTCCTGGGTCTCCGAAACGAGTGGCCAAGAGGGGCGTTGCTCTGCCGAGACATGCCCCGACACCGTCAAATCCTCCTTCTACAGCGCTTGATTTCTTGTTTGACGATGATAACGACAGCGATAATCATAATGATGACAGCATTTACGAAATGGGTGGGCCGGTCGGCGCGTTGGATAAGTCTTCCCTGCCGGGCCGAACGGGTTCAGAACAATCAATGCCGTTGTTTATAGACGATGGTGATATCTCCGTGGACGAGGAGGACACGATCGATAGAATGTTGCCAGGGAGGAACAGAAAAAGGAAAACAGACGACATTTCAGAAGACGGATCGTCCATGAGCTGGAAAAAGTCTTCGACCCGTGCAGGCATTCAGGGGAATACGACCAACCCCAGAAAACGGCAGCAAAAGATCACGGCAACTTTCGCATCCAAAAGCAGTGGACCCGGCATCAGATCCACCAGCCGCGTGAGCTCAGGGTTGCGCCGCTCGTCTTCTTCTCGGAGTTATGGTCTGGGCACCGGGCGCTCCTCCGCTAGAGGCGAAAGGCCCCCCCTATTGAGCGTTCTTGACGTTGTCAAAACCAACGCACCTGCTTTCCTCAGGATAGCTGCTCGGACCGCCAGGAGAGCCCCCAACCAAGGCAAATCTAGTCCCTCGCGGAAGCAGATCAACCTCGGCAATCGCAAAGATAATGTCGATGCGCTCTCCGTTCTGCGAGACTGGAAGACGGGCAAGATCCGGCCAAGGGTTCCTGCGAAGACGCCGCAGCGAAAGCTGGGCTCGGTGCCGCAAGCTCCCGCGCCCCCACTAGGCGAACGGTCGGCAAACATACCAAGCAAGACCCTGGAGCGCGAGCCGGCGGTTAGCTTTGTTGCGCCGAAGAGAGTTGCAAAGCGGTCTCACACGCAGCCACGCGCTACAGCCAACGTCAAGAGCGTGTCTCCAGCGCCTGGTAAGGCGCCGGGCGCTGCCACATCGCGAACCAGCAGCAAGCTCCGGCGTCATGATTCCTCCTCTAGGCCTGCTCAGCTCGAGACTCTAGAGACTGATCGGCCTGGCAAGTTTGCTTTCCTTGCCCAGAAGAGGTCGTTGGATGCATCGTACCGGAGGAGCAAGAGTGCACACGGACCTGCTGCCGCCCGGCTGGAACAATACATCGACAGCATTGTGCCTGAGACTGACGGTGATCATGGCGAGGCTGTTTTACGGACGGCACCGCAAATCACCGAGGTCGAAAACTCAAAGAAAACCCAACCACGCCGGCCGCGGCTCCGCAAACAACATGCCCCGCGCTTCGTCGATGTCACTGCACCCCAGTTTCTACATGCAGCGGATCCTCTCCCTGACGAAGCTGTTCTCATCGAAGGTAGCTCCATGGTGCGAGACAATGACAAGCTCAATGGGCTGGGGCCTTTTGGGACTCATTACACCCATCATTTTGAGATCTTCCCCCTGGACGATGGTGTGTTCTTTCACGAGAGCACGTTTATTGCTCGTGGGCGGCTTGAGAAAGCTCAACAGGGTCAGTTCCTTGAAAAGGCTAGGCGAGTCCGGCCGAGGGCATCCTTTCAGCTTGGTGGCAAAACGCTATGTTGGGGTCCCTGGGACGATAGGACCTCCTCGGAACTAGGGGTCGTCGTGGACTCGATTGTCGATCATGTTACAGAGCCAGCTGCCAGGGCTGGATCTGCTCTGACGACTCCCGTGATCATTGCCGCCTCCGACTTCATCGTCGACTTCGTCGAGGACGCGGCCAGCTTTTCTGATGACGGAAGCATCAAAGCCTTTCTTTGTCGATCCCTCGAGATTACGCGCGGCTTCATCAGCCGTCTGGAGGAGCGTCTTAACTCAAGCGCGCGTCACAATCGCGACAAGACACTCCTCGACATATTGCCAAGATTTCTCACATTCACCCTTCTCTTGCTTCGACTATCGCTGGAGGTGCCCGACCTCACGCATCAGTCTTTTGAAATTGAGGAAGCATTGAAAAAGCTGGCCACGCTGTCCTGCAGAATTCTGGTGTCTTCGGGATTCGGTGTTGTCGAGGAGACGTTTGCAGATCTCCAGCGGCTTTCCTACAGGGAGCGAGGGATCAGGGCGGATAGAGGCGAGCTGATGCTGTGGGTTGTTCTGATGAGAGTCCTCCATGCCGCCAACCTCCGCAGGGGTGGTTTCTGGGACATCTTCGGCTCTGTCATTTTTACGCCCGGGCTTGCCGCGTGTTCAGACGTTCAGCAGCTCGAGGAAGCTTGGAGGGCCCTCTTCACTCTTCTACCCCTGACGGAGTTCAGCGATATGGGCGTCCTCGCTGGCGGGCTTCGCCTTCGCGAGCCTTACGACGGCTGGGCCATGCCTCAGGCGCTCTTGAAGCGGGTCCTGCAGCTGTACCAAAAAAATCCCAGCCAGGCGCCGAGCTTCAACGACTACTGCAGGGCTCTTCTTGGACGATGCCACTATCTGGTGGAGCAATGGGGCTGGCGAAAGTGTGCTGGCATCGTCGGATTGGTTTTCGACTTCTTCGGCGCCCAAAACCTGGCTCATCTTCGAAATGAAGAGGTCTACAAGTCGCCCCTATTCCTTGAGAAACTTATTGATAGCCCATCGCTCGCTATTGCTCCCGAGGACAGGTGCTTCCACATATTCGTCAAGGTTGTCGGCCTGGCTATCAGAAGCCTCAGGGGTGCCGGACTGATCAAGGATGTCAAAAACCTGGTGGCGCGAATCCTCCCCAACCATACTCGCCAGTATTCCAAGGAACAGGACATGCATCAGCACGAGCTCGCGGCGCTACGGAACCATCACGATCTTCTCTGCACCCTCTTCTGGGCATGCCCCGCCGATCTGCGCCCAGGCGTCCACCTCATCGAGAAGCTCGTTGTTCCTGGCACCTCACATAGGGCTGCCTGTCTCGTCAACCTCAGGGCATGGGGCCAACTCGCACGATTTGTCGTCTTCTCCGGTGAAGACGCGGCGGTATTTAGGCCGTTCCTTGCGTGGCAAAACAACATGTTTCGGCAAACGCTGGAACAGTACGTCAACGCCGAGTCGGACATGCAGCAGCAGCTCCAAGCTCTCGGCGAGGGCGCTCGCCAGGATATTGGTGCGAGCATGGTCAAGGGCACGATTCTGGCCAACAAGGCCGGGGCTATGGATGTGCTGTACTGCTCGGTTCAGTCTTCCCTGGAGGTGCTCAAGGTTGCACCCTCTCTAGCAGCGGCCACATACTCCCTCAACACCTGTGAGCTCCCGTCAATTGAGTTCTTGTTTCCTTTGCCTGTTATTCAACATAGCTAACCTCCCTGAAGACCAACTGTCGCAAGTGTTTACGGCGCTGGACATTTCGTCCACCAGGTTCGACTGGAACATCCTACGGGTTACCATCGAGACTGTCGAGCGGTACCTGGATCGGGTTGATCGGGCTCTTGACCACCAGTATTCTATCGAGTCGGACGACGCTGGCGAGCACGACGAGGCCGAGGAGGCGATCTTGGTAAGAGCTCATGCCGTATCCTCTGGGTCACTCATGTGGGGTCAAGATAGCGATGATTGGAATGGCTTGTTTCTAACTATGAAGTTGACTACTAGTTGATTGACCATCTGCTCGCCGGGGGCTTGTTTTCCACCGCAAGAAAGATGCTGTCAAGGCTCGAGGCCAAATCCTCGAAGCGTCCTGGAGCCAAGGAGAGCCTGTGCGCAGAACAGCTCGTGCTTTTGTCGGCGAGAGTAGCCAACCGTTTCCTCCAGAGCGGCGTCACTGTAAGTCATTAGTGAAGTTTACTGAACATCGCGTCGGGGCGTATACTAATACCAGCGCACAGCGTTTGCAAACATTCTTCTCGCAGGGGAAGTACGGTGTTTTCCGTGGGGCGCCCCAGAGACTCTCGCATGTACAGAGGAGGTACCTGGCACTCTTCACCGCAGCTTTGGTAAAGAACAGTATGCTCGACTTCAAGGATCTGGGCATGACTGTCTTCGAGATCTGGATGCTCTCGGTCGTCAGCCCTTCTTCGGCGACAGAACACGTTCCTCGGCTATCGGAGGCCCTCCGGCTGCACAACCTTGCCTGGGCCAAGGGGGTACCGGCTCCCACTGGGTTCCGGCTCGACTACCGCACCTGCCGAGAGCTTTTCGCGCACGCAATCTCGTCCATGAGGGCTTCGTTGCGTACGTCCGGTGGCAGCACGCAACGACCAGCGCGACAACGTGAAGAGCTAGGCAAGACGCTTCGGTCCGTGATGGACCAAATGAAGCGAGATCTCGCAAGTCTCAAGCCCAGCCGCAGCGAGCACCTGGACTTTGTGGATTTCGTCCGGAGCATTGTCGCCCTGATTAGGTCTCACGGTGAGGACTTTTGCGCCGTCGACCAGTTCTTCCTCGAGGTCAGTGCAGAGTACTCGCCGTCTCCGGAAGACCCTCAGCTGCACCTTGCGCGCATCATGGCGTACGGCATCCGGCTCGGCGAAGGCGATGCGACCACAACGCCGACCTTGTTCTACTATCTCTACAACAACTTCAAGACGGCGGTGATACGGGATAAGCTCGACGGCGAGGTCAGCATCCTACGACGTTGCACGGACAACCCCCACATTCTCGGATTCTTGCTGAGCCGCATGCTGCCCGCGCTCCTGCGTGCAGTAGCAGGCACAACGCAAGCATGGCCTCTCCTCGAGGTCTACTCCGGCGCCTTGTGTCATCTTCTAACCAGATCCTGCGTTCCGTTCTTGATCCGCGAAGGGTATGCGGAGGACGTGCTCTCTCTACTCTCGACGATCCTCACAAGCATCGAGACTCTCAAGACGCAGGCCGGCGGCAACATGCTGAGCGCGGAGCAACTTAATATTGTAGTGCAACTGGTGACTTTGGTCAGTAGCCTGCGCCCTTCTCTGACCATGTATGCCTTCACTCTGGATGGCCCCAACGCCGTGGTCCTGTCGAGGGTCGTCCACTCGCTTTCGTTATTCTGCGAGGCCGTGGTGAACGAGCTGGGCCGGGGCGAACACGCGGGCGACGGGAGTGCCGAACCATACGACACAGATGCGCTCCTCAGCGGGATCCAGTACCACGACCCCGAAGACCTGGGAATGCTCGCGCAGGACAGGAACCCGCACATCGAGAGTTTCTCGCGATACGTTATGTCAGACGTCCAGAAAAATTGGACTGTCGCGAGCGGAAAAATCATCATCCGGGCTCCTGGAAACAGCGCCACTCAGCCTGGGACGCAGGCTGTGCAAGCCGCTAGGTACGAGCTGTGGGATATGAACAGCCTGCGGCGTAGGCTCTTGGACCAGTGCAGTTTATGGTGCTCGAGAGCAGCGCCTACCAATGGGGGAAGGCGGCGACCGTGGCCGGTGCGGGCTCGCAACCCGGTAGAGCTTTGAAAGGGAATACGTGTATCTCAGAGGAAGGTAGGATAGGTGTTTGCTGTTGTCCGTGACTCTCGTGTGGTTCAACGTTGGCGGTTAGGTAGTGTAGGCAGAATCCATAACATGCTGTCAGGCTACCTTAGGTACCGAGGAGCCCTGCCACAAACAAGTTGAGACCTACCTAAATTCTTGTGTATGCGCTCCAAATCGCCCCGGCCGGAGGCGCGTTTAGCTGCTGCCTGGGGCTCCAATCAAAATTAACCCTGACTTTCCTGGTTAAAGGATTGCTCGCACTCTCGAGGACCCTCCTCTTTATCAACCACCCCAACTATTTCTGGAAGCAACTCGGACCCAAACAACCACAAACTCCCAACCACAAACAACCTCCGTCTCCGACTACCATATTTCAACCTTACCTCCGCTAACATTTCCTTGCTAATGTTGACACAACCACTTGCAAGCCCTCTCAAGTGCCTCCGGCTCTGCAGCAAGCCCACTCAAGAACTTCATATCCGATACTCCTCTCAAGTGCCTCTGGCTCTGCAGTCAGCAAGCCCTCCTCTTCTCCGCTCCGGATCTGATCAGGCCTGCGACATCCGCCGCGCTTGAATCACCAGCGCCCTCCTCCGCATCACTCGACACGCCACCCGTGACACAGAGCAACCAGACATCATCTAGAGATCGGCATGCCTCCTAAGAAGTCATCGGAAGAGAGTGTGGGCGCGTCCAAGCGTGCGACCGACAATGATCTGCGCTTTTTCGAGAGTTACCTCAAACACATGAATTCAGTCCCAGATGTGTCCTGGGACGCGGTCGCCGCGGACATGGGCCTCGCCCACGGTGGCTCGGCCCGCGAGCGGTTCCGGCAGATAAAGCAGAAGCTGGGCTGGGCAGGCCCTTCGGCGACCCCGCGGGGCAACAAGCGCAAGAGCGCTGCGGCTGCCGCCGGGGATGGTGAGGAGGGCGGCCCTCTGGAGCCCGAGACTCCTTCCAAGAAGCCCAAGACCAAGGCCGCCACCGGGGCAGGCCGCAAGAAGAAGAGCCAGGCGCCCGCCGGTGCGGTGAAAAGCGAGAATACTACCGCGGATAAAGAGAAGCGCGACGAGAGCATCGACGACGTGATGGCGGGCGAGGCGTGAGCGAGATCCATCTACACTCTTCATCATCTCTAGGTACCCTATCCTGATACCTTTATCACTTTTTTCTTTATCCTTTCCTACCAGCCGCATACATGGCCTAATAATGCACCTCCCGCCCATCCTATTCTGACGACTCTCACCATCACGAACAGCAACGCGCCGGGGAGCGGAATGGGGAGCCGGGACGGCGGAGGACTTGACCTGGTGCCATACACGCACGATGTGATTTCATGTAATCAGAACCAGAGGCAACTCTATCTCTTCGTTATCAGCATTCAACCTCTGCACTCGGAATAAAGACTTGTGCGCATTTCTACAAAGGTCGAGCATTCTATTTCTCACGATTTCCCTTGTCTGTGGCGCACTTTAGCCCACAGGGCAGAAATTCAATCTGGCTCAAGTCTCTGAACAGATACGGGCGGATGCGGACAGAGACGGGCGGTCTGATGTTCTGCCTAAGAAAGCCTTAGCAGGGGTGTTGGAAAAAGAGGGTGGCTGCCGGCTGGCAGGTGGCTAAGAGAGAGCTAGAATGTGCCCGAGAGAAGAATGGCGGGCGTGCCTTCCTGATATGCTTTCATTGCGTCTCTGGGTGCACTGGCCAATAATATTTCTGATTCGACAATGACTGGATCTTTCTCGCAGGTTTGTACTTGACCACCCATGCTGGATCAACTCTGCCAGCCAAGCTGGTGTCTTATCGGTTTCCTCGTTCTCCCACCTCTCACCTAGTCCCAGAAGACGAGATCGTCAACTCGTCCTGGCCTATCTACTTTGGCCAACTTTCAAACACAGCCACAAATCAGAAAGGTATCGCCTCAACAACGCAAAGATGGCTCCGCCGGACCCCAGCCTGCAGGTTCAGTTTTTGGTGACATGCATCAAGCATTGCACAGCGCCAGGCAAAGTAAGACGATAGCGAGCTACGAACAGTCGTTAACGCCCTCCATCATCCTTCAGGCATTGGCTGATATGGGTTTGAAACCCATATAGGTTGACTTCGCTGCTGTTGCTGCCGATCTCAACGTGCCATCCAAGGCCGCGGCGTAAGGAAATCGCTGCCAGCTTCTCTCACATCATTTTTACGCGCAGAAAGATGTCACTGACCAAGAACGCAATTTCCGCGGACACGATTATTTACAGCGCGAAGCGGTACGAGCGCCTGCTGAAGGCTCACGGCGCATGGCCCCCCAGCGCAGGCGGCTCTGGTTCCAGCGCCGGCGATGACGGCACTGCGAGCGTTCCAAGCACTCCTAAGGGCACCCCCAAGGGCAAGGGGAAGGCAGCCGCCTCCGCTACTCCTCGAGGCCGCAAGCGCAAGGACGCTGCCGACGATGACGACGATGACGAGAAGCCCGCGGCCAAGGTTTCCCGGAAGAAGAAGATTGATGTCGAGATCAAGCGGGACATTTTCGGTCTTGGTGACGACGGTGGTGGCGATCTTGGTGACGACGAGGTAGACGAGAGTAAGTCCCGCCTCTTTCTAGCTGTTTCTTCGAGATCTTTTGATATTTTTACGAGGCCACACTGCTAATTTGGATGGAACAGAGCTCGTCGTGTAGCGCAAGTATATGCGGAGTATTCCAGGCTAGGAAGGTGGATCGATTCTCGCCTCTTTCCGAGTCTGCACACTGCACACTGCGCTCTGCAACTCCACCACTGAAAATACGAGGCTTCGTAACAGCAACCGGTTCTTGTGGGATATTCAACCTAGACAGGACAGCTTCCGATCAACTGCCTAGATAGATGGAGCACTCTAAGAAGCCGGCTAGGCGTCTACTTGGTAGCAAACACGCACATAAAAAGGATCCATGGATGGGCAAGCAATTTGGTTTGTCGTTGAATTGTGACCCGCCGTTTCCGTGTGGACCCAAGTAAGTGGCCATCACGTGATGTAGAGCCTCAACACGGCAATTCCGCGGTGTACGGGACACAAGCCAAGACCACACCTTAACTCGACGTCAGTGGGGCTTTCAGGGAATTGGAAGTGCGCCCGCCCAGCCCACTCAAGCCGTGGCTTCCAGCGCAACTCCATCTCTGCCACCAGAGGGGCACGAGGAGATACAGTTCGTATCCATCCCGAGACGGACGTTGCTGCTGCTTCTCTTGCCTTGGACGGGAGTGCACACATCTGTTCACATTTTCACGCACTCGCCATTTGGTTGAAACTGTGGATTCCCACTTCTTGAGCTGGTCCTCCTTCGCACCTGCCGTTGCTAGGTTGCTCGGAGACGCTTGGGCCTAGTTGGTCGTTGCCGCTAGTGCGCTTTTCTTTTCCTGAAAATTTTTCACAGTAGAGTCACTGCTTCGGGATACCGGCTGATCCAGCAAACCACAATCACTACTGACGCATTGTTCCTGGTCGCCGCACGGTTTGCACAGCAGGCCCTGCCCATCAAGGTCGCAGCAGTGACTCGGCGAGGAGGTTGGGGGGCGGCACGAACTCCACTATCTTGGTGGTGTGGGTCCTCGATTCTTATTGTGCTATTGTGCCGCGCCGCTATTGTTCACGTTGGACAATAGGGACTCGTCGGCGCTATTCAGCAGGTATTGAAGCTTGCACGGAGTGTATGCCACGGCTGGCTGCCCCTGCTGGCGCCCTCTTTCTTCAAGATGGAGTCCTCGAGCCAGCAAAACTTGAGATCCTTTCTCCTCTCCAACAACATCATCCCGACTGGAACTTCTCGTCGACTTTCTCGCGCTCTTCTTCGCGTCGTCACCGCTCCAATCACGCCTCGTTCAAGCACTCAAGCCCCTGCTTTTCTCCTTGACGACTATCTTCGCGATATTGGCAACGTGCCCCCTTTCGAGCTCCTCAGGTAGGCTCCCGCATCTACGCCCCTCTATCCGGCCTCATGTTGCTGACTCTGACACTCAGAATCTTGGCCGTGACGAGTGATCTTCTCGCATCATCTGCCAGAGCCACAATGGACGGTCATCGTGCCACCCCCAGCGCCATGCGCGCCGAGCTGCAGAGCACTGCCTCTTCTCAGGGCCAGTCCCCTGCCAGCAAGCTCTCTATCCAGACCAACATCGCCGGCTCCCTGGGTCATGGCTACTCTCCTGGTCGTGACGGCTCCCCCTCTTCGTCGCGCAAGTCGTCCAGCAGCGACGGCGCCTGGGAGGCGAGCTCGAGCACCACTGTCTTCGTCAATGACATCCTCTACTCCACCAGGGAGATCCGCGCCATGGCCGACGAGCTTGACCTGGCCCACCGCTCTGGCGAGTTCCCGGCCACCAAGTTCCTCAACTACAACTCTCAGGCCACTGTCGATGACCACCGTCGTCTTCTGGAGCTGCGTGAGGCTACTGAGAGCAACAACAAGGCCCAAGCCTCGCTTCTCCTGGTCACCCTGACGCGCGACATCCGCGAGCGTGACGCTGAGCTTGAGGAGCGTCTTGAGCGTCAGCGCGCCCTTCGCCAGGTCGATGCTTGCATTCGCTCTGCTCAGGAGGAGGAGCGTCTGTACCGCATCATGCAGACTGCCCTCTTGCACAACAACACGCATGCGGTCACCAGGAACGACTTGACAAGCATTGCGACTAGGAACGACCTGCAGAGTGTCCAAGATAACATCACATCGCTCATGCACACCATTGATCACGCGCACAATGTCGAGATGCTGGAGGCACGGTTCGATCTCTTGAATCGTGAGGTCCAAGCTATCCATGAACGCTTCCATGGACACCTGGAGGAGTTGACTGCCAAGGCTGAAGAGAGGAACGCCTTCCTCCTCACGACTCTACCCGCTATGATTCAGCAGAGTGTGGCACATTCGTTGCGCCAGCCAAAGAAGAACCAAGACGACAAAGCGGAGCCAAAGGGTTGGAGGCGTCTTATCCGCAAGGCGGCCAAGAAGCTCAAGATGTTTGGTAGGAAGAAGGTTGTCGTCGCTGTGCAGCCTCCACCATCGCCGATGCATTCGATGCCCATAATTTTTCTTGACGAGTCGTCGATAGTTCGGGACTCCCAGAATCAGGCCAAGCCTACGGGTTCTTGCTAGAGCAAGCCCAGTGGAGGGCATGATGGAATCTTAAATGCGGGTTTCTGGAGTCGGAACCGCAGTGGAAGTTGGAGGAATGCAGACATGGTATTGACACGGGTGGAACCGAGGGGATGGTCTTGGTATCTCGGTGCCACCAGGATGAGCGTCCTGGGGGGATCCCGCCAGTGTGGCTTCTCTGTTTCTGTCTACTCCTCTCTATCTTCTCTCTCGAACTGTTTCTGCAGATACCAATCTCTCACTGTCTTCTCGGATAGCCACACCTCAAGTAGTGGTGTGGAAAGGATCGTGTGCTCCCAAGGAGGGACATGGAATAAAAGATCACCAGTGTGGCCAGCTGCGAATCTCTGCTCTACCAAAGTAGTTGAGGCTTCATCATCTTTCAGTAGTGGAGGCAGGGTCGCACCATAGTTCGAGTTCTGGGCTCTGCCCGGGTGCACGGCGAGCATGGCCCTTCCTCTTCGATCTCCTCACGGGACGTGGCTTACAGGTAGGTTGTGCGCCTGGCCGCCTGCAACTCGCAGCTACTAGAGACCTGTCTAGCCTAATCTAATTTTGCCCTCCGCCTACTGACCTCTCCCCAGTGCTTGTCTCTTGCCTGCTGTAGCCCCACTCTCTGGACGAAGCAGGCTGGGACTGAGGCAGGCTCATTTCCATGCGCACAGTATCGTGCTGCCATGGAGATCGGGGCAAATACCCTCCTCTCCTCTGGGGCGCGTGGTAAATCGAAGAGGAGGAGGGGTCGTTACCCTAGCAGCTGCCCCTCTCAACCTTTGAGGGTTGCCAGCTGCTCTGCTCGTTTGCCCCATGTCTTCCCGGAGCGTTCGTTCCTATTGTTGCTATTGAGCATCTATTCCGTCTGATATCTGCCAAGGCCCCACCTCGAGCGCGCGTTGCTGTGGCGCGTTTCCCAGAGCCCTCCGTCGCGTCTGCCTCCACAACTTTTCCTCCTCCCCCTCCTCCGCTCTCTCCCACTTCCTCTTCACCTTCTCCTTCACACTCTTTTTTCCCTTCTCGCTTTCCCTCCCTTCTTCAGAGCGCGCGCACAACGACTGAAGACTGACCTCCCCGCTTCCAGTCAACTCTGACTTAGCTTGCACGCAATCTCCAACTTGGAGCTGCTTGCCCGTTGAGCACAGAGATAATTGTCACTTGCCTCTTTCTCTTCTGTCATCACAAACTTTGCATCTCAAATTTCGACGCGCACCCACAAAACCCGACTTCGTCTCTCGCTCTCAGCGAAAAGGACGACGGACCTTCCTCTTTCTATATCTACGCACCTTTCTCTTTGTCGCTAGCCAGACGCGCGCTGCATTTCCAGTAGCCTTCTCGCCTCGGCGCTTTATCTTCGCAGCTTTAGTCTCGACTTTTCTCTTCGCCGGGCCACCCTGCCCTCAGAGTCTTCGTTCTCTCTCCATCTTCTTTCGATATCTTGACGCGCGTTGATCTATCTACCAGGAGCGCTCTAGTCACGGTGCCTTTACTTTGCAACTCTCTTCCTGGACTTGTTCTCTGACTTCTCAATCCCGCATTACGGCACACTTTTCATTTCCCACACATCGTCTTCAGCTTCTAGTCTTCGACCCGGAATCTCTTCGACTAGTCAGCGTCTTCGTCTTCGACCTTTAAGCCTGTCTCTCTGACCAGTCAACTATTACATGCATCATCTTCGGCTCTTCGCTCTTCTAGCCAGATTCCATCATCGCTCACCTATTATCCTCGACTATCTCGGTCCTGCACGAGCTCTTCCATCAAAGTCCGCCTTGCCTGACTATTCGAGCTTGCGTTTGTCTTGTCCAACCATAAGGTCGAATCACTTGCCTCACACGCACCTACATCGATAAATCGCTCTTTCAACATGGTTTCCCCAAGCAAGAGCTTCACGCCTGTGAACCGGCCCAGCAAGGCACGCGCTCGGGGAGCTACTGCCGAAGCCTCATCTAGCGCCAGAGCTTCGATGGGCAAGGATAACAATCAGGCCGCAGAGCCGTCCAAGAGCCAGAGCCAGGGTGTCGCCAAGAAGAAGCCGACCCCTCGCCGTCCCAGAGCTGCGCAAACTCCAGTCTCGTCGGAGCCGGAGGCGGGACCAAGTCAAACCAGGGACATGTCGGTTGTCGCCCAGTCAGCTGTTGCCTCGTCTGAGGCGACCACAACAGCCGGTAGTGCGAGCGCGCGGAAGAAGGGTAAGGCCCCGGAGCGCGAATACACCCACATTCCTCCCAACGAGGAGGAGAAGTCGCGCAACGGCCGCCAAGAGGGCCGGAGCCTGATCTCCTGGAAGCGTAGGTCCTCTCCAATTCCGATACCTACCGTTTCCCTTTATCCCTGCTAACGATTTGCGCATCAATTAGAGCCCAGGATGTATGAGATGCTCGTCCTCCACATCGTGTACGAGGCCTACCGACATAGCATTGATCTGCCCTGGAACCAGATTGCTCATCGCCTGCATCCGGGTTCGACCCCCGGCGCCCTTCACCAGGCGTTTGCGCGGCTCCGGGTTCAGCTCATCGCGGAGGGCCATATGGTCCCGCCACCCATCCCCAAGCCAGGCCAGAAGGCCCAGTGCGACTCCAAGGTCCGCGGCCAAGTTCGAGCGGACGAGCATGGCGACCCTTTCGAGGTTCGAAACGTCAGTTACTCGGAGAAGCTCCCCCACCGGAAGTTCAACCTTCCGGATGCGGTGGACGCTCTCCAGAGTTTCGGCAACGCGTCTTCCCGGATTAAGGCACCGGTTGAGATCTCAACCTCGGGAGGAGTCGCCATTGCTGCCCCCGCCGCCCAGCGGCCCACCAGGAAGCGTGGTGCCGCCGTCATGGCTTGCCCTTCGGGCTCGCCCAAGCGTATCAAGATCGAGGACCAGGATGGGATCGACCCCCTTGAGCTGAATGGCGACGACGAGTACCATCCCGGCGCCACGCGCAAGACCAAGCCGCGTCGTGCCGCCGCCGCCAAGGCCACGCAGGTCATCGCACAGTCAGTCGAGACCTCAGATGTGGAGGATTCCGATCAGGATGCCGAGGGCGAGATTGTTGACGACGATGAGCCGATCTATGCGACCCATCAGGACCAGCACAACGGAGACGGGCACGACCTAGATGTCGATGCGCAGGACGACTATGATGAGGAGGACGAGGACGAGGAGGACGGGGCCTCCGAGGTCAGTGTGCAAGTCGGATGACACCCCTCTCTACCCACCACGCATAGCGATTCTTCTTGTTCTGTCCTAGGCGCTAACTTATGATACCAAGGATCAGCACTATGCTGAGGAGTACCAAGAGTACGATGATGAGAGCGATGACGAGAACAATGACGAGAACGATCACGAGCTCGAATCAGCACAGTTCCCGAGCATGTTCCTCGCGGAAGACCCGGTCCACGGCGGCTCGTTTGAGTCTGCCTCGTCTGTCTGAAGCTGGCAGCCCCGTCTCGAGAGCGCCCGGATTTGTGTGGACCCCCCTTATCGAGGTCGACGCAACGAAGCCAGCAGCTTCGTTTTCTTCTTCTTCTTCTTTTGCTTGTGGAAATAGTCACGGAGGTGTGTTCGTTTATAAGACTGATATGGTTGCC
>JNVV01000011.1:741461-801089 GCA_000733355.1 Falciphora oryzae
TTGAAAATAAAAACACACCACAAAAGGAGGAAGCATCAGAGCTGCTTAGTCGGCAGCGTCCCATGAGCCTTTTCTGTCCATTAGGCAGATGGCTAGGGCTGCCAAGCGGGCAGTCATTACTATCCTCTTACTGTGTCTCGAGGATGGAGGAAGGCAAGCGCAGGGCCATCAGGGTTTTCGTTTTCTTTTATATTCTTTTGTCTCAAGCTACGCCAGGAGCATGGACTGATCTGTCAAGCCGACAGCCGGCTTCTTTTGCTTTAGTTTGGCAAACAAGAAGGGTGCCAATAGACAACCGCGGTGCCGTTGGAGTTGTTCTTTTGCTTTCTTTTCCCCTCTTCTTAGTCTCGGTTGCCCCTCAATAGTAGGAGGTGGCCGTAGCAAAATCAAGAGTTTGTTCGAGGGGAATACAATCGGAGATGTCAGGCTGATTGAAGTCCGTCAACCAAATTTCTCTGTTGTCACAGAACCGCCCGCCGAGCTATCCAGTCGATGGTTGCTGCAATAAATTTTCTGCTGCTTGACAAGCGGGGAGGCAGGCAAGAGCATAGCTCTGTATCCTATTTTACTTCTTTTAATCATATCAAGATGGTGAGCGCTGGTGCATCTGGCACTCTTTCACGCGGCGTTTCGTGGCATGGCAAGTCGGCTACTACGAGGGAGCCTAGGAGCGTTTGCTCTGTGAGAAAATTCAAGCGGCGCAAACCGGAAAGGGGGACGGCGTGGCCTGTCTGAGCGTCAAGCAGCTCGTCAAGAATCCTGCAAACGGCATGGTGTGTTTGCGTCAAGGATTTCCAAGGCTGAAATTATTGCTTCTCGAGGCCTATGATCTGAACAATTGTTGGATATGTGCTCTGCTTCCTAGGCACCTACCTCTCACCACAAGAGAGACACGTAATTTTCCAGAGTTCAGCAGTGGGGCGATTGGTGCCGCTACTCGGGCCTCCTTGGATTTACAGGGCGTACCCTTCTAGCCGCAGGTCATCCCCGTTCAAAATAGCGAGATATTCGTCTGTATCACCACGGTCAGTGCCGGGAGCCTTGCCAGTCTGGAGTCGGGTCGGATAGAAACGTCAGGGGCAAAAATATAGGCCGACTGCTACTCACTCGCAAGGATCTGGGTCTGCCCGGCCGCTCGCAGCGCTCCCTTGACAATGTTGGAGTCATCGAACACCCCCCTCTTGTTCGTCTCGCGGAAGTACCACGACTGCTGCTTGGCAGCCTGATACAGACAATCGAGGGCCAAGGGGCTCACGGCGCGCACGCCGCCGCCGGGGCCCAGCAGCCGAGTGATGCGGCGGGCGAGGGAGACGACCCCCGGGCTGAGGCCCAGGAGGCCCTCGAACGCGGCCTGCTGCATCTCCAGCTGCCGGGGGATGCCCGTGCCGCCCTCGAAGTTGAGGCACTCGGCACAGGTGTGCGAGTCGAACAGCGCCAGCTGCGTGCTGTAGGCGAGGCCCAGCGCCGCCAGCAGCGGTGCCGCCTGCGAATCGCTCAGCCGGTCCGCCTCGTGCGCCACCGCCGAGGTGAAGGCCGTGGCCGCGCGCGCGAGCATCAGCGACTCCGCGTAGTAGGCTTCGTAGTCGTCCGGCCGCTGGTTGATGTGCCGCAGGACTCGGGAGAGCAGGCTCGCTGCTTGGCATGTGCGGGCGAAGGGGCATGCCGAGTTGTCAACCTCGGCTGACACTGCCAGGGATGGGCGGATCCTTGGCTCCTAAATGCCTTCAGCACTTAGATTCAATTTATGCATGAGAGTAAGAGGGCCGGGAGGGGCCGCAGCAACGAGTGCGATCGTTGTGATGGCAACGAGCCTACCCCTGACTCCCATGACCCTTCATCCATTGGCAACAGGGCATCTGGACTTGGGTCGAGGCATGAGAACGGGCGATACTCAGGCCCTATAGTGACATATCTGAATTGGGTCGTTCCAGAGTCAGCGATCCAGGGGCTTTATGGTGCCAACAGACGCGGAGATGATCTAGAAAAGAACTCCTACCTGTCAAGAACAATGACTGCCCACCAAGTTCGGCGGTCCTCTTCGTGGTCGACCAAAGAGGCTTTATGAGGAGCACGGAAAAGCTTAATGCCAAATTTCAATCAAGCAAACAGGGGCGAGCCCAAGAAGCTCCTAGAAATAAGGGACCGGCTCACTTCGAACGGCAAACATCCGAGGTGCGCGTGTGTGGTCGTGTATTCCAAGGGCCTGTCCCACTCTGGCGCAGGCAGCCACGCTCATGAAGGCCGCGGGATATATCGCATTGGATATTTCGTAGTACGTCACTAAAAGTAAAGTTTGCAGGAGTCGAAGGGAGAGAACTCCGTTCGCCTCGAGGTAGCTCAGAGCCCTCTTGGTCTTCCAATACAGCGGTGCTTCGGCGACCTCGTCCGTGCTGCTGTTTTCGAGGCTGTGGCACGCGAGGCGCATCGCAACCAGGAGGACCTGGGTATCGGCTTTCAGGGGCTGGGAGCTGGAGGACGCTAGCTCTTGGAGAAGCCTCAGCTTGGAGACTGAGCGCAAGCGAGAGATACATAACGCGATGGCTCAAGGTTAGATTATGATATCCGGTCGGAGTATAAGCGGCCAAGCCAATGGATGACATCAAGTTGGCTGGCATAGTGCTTATGAACGAAACCATGGATTGTATGAGAGCCTCTCCAAACCTATGGGGAGCAGAGGATGGACCTCAGCGAAATAAATTTGGACGTCTGACTGGACTTCGGCCTCGTCCCCCAAAACCTCGAGGATCTCACGCGGAGGCTGGATAGGTGGCGGCTTGACCACAGACCTCCTTCGGCCGAACATGTACGAGTCGAGGAAAAACAAGGTCATGGCAGGATCTCGAGGCGGCAGCTAGACAAACAGACTTTTATTGGTCTCCAGCCTCCACGGGGCAAGCAAGATAGAGCGGCGCCGACGGCGCAAGACTCACATGGGAGCTGGAGACCGCTGACGGAGCCGAGTCGGGCTCGCTGGGGTACTCGCACTGGCGGCGGCTCTTGAGACAGAGTTGGCAGGATGGGAGCTGGCGGGTGCATTTGCGGCGTTGCCGGCGGCACGTCGAGCAGGCCTGGCGGGCCAGGTGCTCGAGCTGCTCCGGGTCCGACATGACCAGGGCAGTATCTACTGCAGAGGAAGGGAGCCGGCGGCGGTGAATTGGGCCCTGTTCGTTTTTTTTTCTCTCTCTTCATATAGCAAATGAAGGCGAGGCAAGTCTGTCTGACGAGCGTTGTGATTTGACGTTGGATGTTGCGGCTGTGGTGGCTTAGTAAGTCGTCTTCGTGCTCGCCTGACACCGCGGGCGGGACCAATTGAAGTGGCAGGCATTTAGCGACGCGCAGAAAATCAATACTGCCTAAGCCCCGTGGACGACATCTCTGTAATATTCGCCTTTGTTCCGCTTCTAAGCCGCGCAGCGTCCGCTCGGGCTGTCCCAATTCAAGCCGGGCGACATGTCGTACCTAGGCCGGCGCTTGGAGAGGAAACGGCCCGGGCCGGCCAGCACCGCCAATACTGGTGGTCGTCTGATGCCGGTGGCGCAACACCAGACGACTGAGAGCCTGAGCCTCCTGTGATTAGCTGGGCGTGCGTGGGGATTTTGCGATGCCCCTTCTTCTCCATGGACGGTTCTAGAAAGGCTATCGAAGGCCCCGTCTTCTTCAAGACGCCCGAGCGACCAAGCATCATGTCCCTCCCAATCGGCTAGCTCATGGGAATCCGTGCGTGTAAGTTTCGATGCACGTTCTCCAGATTACATTCGACGGCCATGTCATCGGAATACCGCAGGTTTCGTGAAGCCCGCTGCGGAGTGTGGTGGGCTGTTGGGGCAGACCGAGCATGCAGCAGAGATGCTAGCCCAGCCGGACTGGGAATGCGAGGTCCTCCGTGAGTAGCACCAGGCAGGCAATCTATTATTTTTGTTTTTGTTGCATAACTCGCAGGCCGAAGCCTCAACCGTCCGAGTTCCTGGAATCGAGGTTTGCAGCATCTTTGGCAGCCAAAGACCCACAGAATCTCGAAGAAGAACCGGGGTACCGGCGCTAGCCCATATATGGCACTAGCGCCCACCGGCTCGGCGGCTTCCAGAGCTGGTCAACCGATAATTGGAAATTGGGAAGCTTCAGCATCATCACTCCAGCAAGCAATTTTTTTTTTTTTCTTTTTTAAACCTCCCGTCTCCCACCCGCATCCTCCTCCTCCAACCCCCACGAACACACTGTACCAGCACCTCTTTTTTTTGCTGTGCTTTTTGCGGCTCTTTACTTTGTCTGTTTCTCTATTTCCACACACCCATTAATTCACACAATGCAGCGCGCACTAAGCAGCAGGACGCGGGTCTCGGTCCTGTCGTCGGCCGCGACATACCGCCACACTGGTCTCTCCCAGCAGGTCCGGTTTGCGCACAAGGTGAGTTTGGACTGTTGCATCTCCCCGCAGCTTACTGGGGCAGCGTTTGCATGCACTGCTGGTCCAGCCATCTGATCAACCCGAGCATTGCTGACCTTGCCCCCCCACCAACGTACAGGAGCTCAAGTTCGGTGTTGAGGCCCGCGCATCTCTCCTTGCCGGTGTCGATACTCTTGCCAAGGCTGTCTCGACCACGCTGGGTCCCAAGGGCCGCAACGTCCTGATCGAGTCCAGCTACGGTTCCCCCAAGATCACCAAGGGTACGTGCTCCCCCAGACATGTGCCCCGCCCCGCCCCTTGGAACCGGACAGGCGTGCTAACAAACCGCAGATGGTGTTACTGTCGCAAAGGCAATCACCCTGAAGGACAAGTTCGAGAATCTGGGCGCGAAGCTCCTGCAGGATGTCGCCTCCAAGACGAACGAGGTCGCCGGTGATGGCACCACCTCGGCCACCGTCCTGGCCCGCGCCATCTTCTCCGAGACGGTCAAGAACGTCGCAGCCGGCTGCAACCCCATGGACCTGCGCCGCGGTATCCAGACCGCTGTCGACGCCGTCATTGACTTCCTCCACCAGCAGAAGCGCGATATCACGAGCGCCGAGGAGGTTGCCCAGGTCGCCACCATCAGCGCCAACGGTGACGTCCACGTCGGCAAGATGATTGCCAATGCCATGGAGAAGGTCGGTAAGGAGGGTGTTATCACTGTCAAGGAGGGCAAGACCATGAACGACGAGCTCGAGGTCACCGAGGGCATGAGATTCGACCGCGGCTTCGTGTCGCCCTACTTCATTACCGACCCCAAGGCTCAGAAGGTCGAGTTCGAGAAGCCGCTGCTGCTGCTGTCCGAGAAGAAGATCTCGGCTGTCCAGGACATCATCCCTGCCCTCGAGATCTCAACCCAGCTCCGCAGGCCACTGGTTATCATTGCTGAGGACATTGAGGGCGAGGCTCTTGCCGTCTGCATCCTGAACAAGCTCCGTGGCCAGCTCCAGGTCGCTGCCGTCAAGGCCCCCGGCTTCGGCGACAACCGCAAGTCGATCCTGGGCGACATTGCTGTCCTGACCAACGGCACCGTCTTCACCGACGAGCTCGATGTCAAGCTCGAGAAGGCCACGGTTGACCTGCTCGGCTCCACCGGCTCCATCACCATCACCAAGGAGGACACCATTGTTCTCAACGGTGAGGGCAGCAAAGACGCCATTGCCCAGAGGTGTGAGCAGATTCGTGGTGTCATGGCCGACCCCACCACCTCGGAGTACGAGAAGGAGAAGCTGCAGGAGCGTCTCGCCAAGCTGTCGGGTGGTGTCGCCGTTATCAAGGTCGGCGGCTCATCCGAGGTTGAGGTTGGCGAGAAGAAGGACCGGTTCGTTGATGCCCTCAACGCCACGCGCGCTGCCGTTGAGGAGGGCATCCTGCCCGGTGGTGGCACTGCCCTGCTGAAGGCGGCCAGCCAGGCTCTGGGCGACGTCAAGCCTGCCAATTTCGACCAGCAGCTCGGCGTTAGCATCATCAAGAACGCCATCACCAGGCCTGCACGGACCATTGTCGAGAACGCCGGCCTCGAGGGCTCCGTGATCGTCGGCAAGCTTATGGACGAGTTCGGCTCCGACTTCCGCAAGGGCTACGACGCCGCCAAGGGCGATTACGTGGATATGATCGAGGCCGGCATCGTCGACCCACTCAAGGTTGTCCGGACCGGTCTCGTCGATGCCAGCGGTGTTGCATCGCTGCTCGGCACGACTGAGGTTGCCATTGTTGAGGCTCCTGAGGAGAAGGGCCCCGCCATGGGTGGTGGCATGGGTGGTATGGGTGGCATGGGCGGCATGGGCGGCATGGGCGGCATGATGTAAAGGGCGCACGGTTGTCGAATCTGTGCGGTGGCCGACTGACCGACTGACACTCAGCAGCAGCAGCAGTGGGGCGACAAGCCCGCGTATTTCTTTGTATCAACACCAACGACCATCTCGGGACGCGGCTACACGAAGGCATGCATGTATATGGGAGGTAACCCGGTGTTCAGAGTTGACGGATTCTCATTTTCGGCCATTTCCTGCGCGACTTCATCTCCCCTCTATTTCACGTTTTCACGTCTTGTCATGACCCCCCTACTTATATCCCCTCACCAGCAAGGGGCACGGTCCTGCCCGACCGAGGCTTCCAGCTGGTGATTTTGTACCATAGCCGTGTCGTGCGGATTTGAAGAAGAAAAAAAAACAGGCAGAGAACAAAAAGAGATGCCTAGGCGTTTACATATACCGTCCATGAACAACTGACTGGCTGATTGACTGATTGGTAAAAAGCTGTTGCCTCTTTGAGCTGACGCCATCCTTCAGCGATGGCATGACGTGAAGGCTGCTGCCCGACACGCGTCAAGGTTGGGAGTCCTGCGCTGGAAGCTGCCAGGCGGCGACAAAATAAGTGACAAGGCATCGTTCAATCGCCATGTGCTTGGATTGGCTGCCTGGATGCTCTGCGTCCGTGTAAACAGATGATTCAAATTGTGGTGTGCTTGTCGGCACCCGGAGCTGGGCATGGATCAATTATCGTCGCAACTGAGGTTGGCTGTCTCACAGCCAACCTCGAGGTTGACAGCAGCAACACAACACCACCCCGCCAATTGGCAAGCACTCTGCCCCACCAAACGGCAGCAGCAGCGACCACAGGCAAGCAGCACAGCCCACCAAGGGGCCATCCATCAACACAAGCCCGGCAACCATAGGCTGGTTTCGTTGGAAGCTGGGAACGGCCCAACCCACCACACCCCCCTCCTCAGCCCTTCCGACCGCGACCCCAATCCCTTTTATTACCCTGCCTGGTCCCCCAGCTGCATCATCCCCGAGAGCAAGCAAAGCACCAAACCTCGTCGAGACAGAACTCGCACCAGAGACTGCGTCCAACCGATTTTCGCCCTCACCACCGACCGGTACGTGCCTGGCTGTTCTTGGCCAGGATCCCCGTCCCTCCTCTTCCCCCCCGCTTGGCCACAATTTCCAAGTGGCGGCGCTGAGCCCCGCCTCGACCATGATCGGTCCGGAGCCCATCTCGTGCCCCTATCAGGCTGCGCGCCGCCCTCTGCACGCTGCACACACTCTCTCCACGCACGCCATCTTGCCTGGCAGAGAGGGCCTTGGACCACATAAAGACACCGATACTAGCAGCAACAAGTGCTGACCTAAAGCAACCCGATCTCCACCCCGCGCTGCCCGCCGTCTAGTCTAGAATCTGCTGCCGTTTTCTTATCAGCAAACTTTCTCTCCCGCGAACCCCAGCGGAAGCCATCCAACTCCTCTCCACACCTCGCCCTCCCAAAACCGCGCGCAAACATGGTGAGCTTTGCATCCCTGCCGCTTCTCTCGGGGCTCGTTGACGGCCGTTTGCTTTTTTTTTTTTTTTTTTTTGCAGCCGTTGCAGTGCTAACCAATCACCGTTTGCCAGTCTCAATCCGGGTTAGTAGCGACCCTCGTGACCCCACCTCGAGCCTCTCCCCGTCGCCGACACCGACCATGATTGCCTCCCCCTTCTCCCCGCCGCGACGCCCACGCCTCGCCGTAACCGCGTCCTAGAGGGATTGCGCCAAGGAGGGTGCGTCTGGCCTGCCTCCCACCAGGAAATTGCAGCCTGGGCCGAAGGGGCAATCAGGAGGGGTCAGCCGGAGCGGGCGTGGCTTCGGGACTGCCGGCTGCATTAGACCCCGTCCATTACATCGCTGCTGCAGACGCGGGACGACGACGACCAAGACGATGGACTAACATCTGACTGCGCGCGCTTGCTGCGCTTTCGTGGACTGTTCTCAGAGCGACCGTTGCACAGGAGTGCATAGAGAAGTACAATGAGCTCAAGCTCGGCAAGAGCCTGAAGTTCATCATCTTCAAGCTGTCCGACGACAACAAGCAAATTGTCGTCGAGGAGGCTTCTGGCGACAGCGACTGGGAGGCTTTCCGCAGCAAGCTCATCAACGCCACCATCAAGTCGCCAACTGTAAGACCGCCTAAGAAACCCTGAACCTGACCTCCACGCTACTTGCATGTGACGAATAGCACTTCGCTCCTGGCCTTTTGCTGACGCTCGTTTTCTTCTCTCCTGGCAGGGCGCCGTCGGCAAGGCTCCCCGCTACGCCGTCTACGACTTCCAGTACAGCCTTTCGTCGGGTGAGGGTGAGAGGTAGGTCGATCGCCCGACGCCCCTCAGCCCCGCGCTGGTGCCCAAATTGCAAGCAGCCACGGAGCACACACGCTGATGCTACTATAACCGTGCAGGAACAAGATCACTTTCATCGCCTGGTCCCCCGATGATGCTGGCATCAAGGTAAGTCTCGACTGAGCCCCATCCTCTTTCTCCTCGCCTTGCCTATACGCCATCACCCTTCCAGTCTCAAGTTCCGGTTCTCACGCAAATCTTTCCCCAAACAGCCCAAGATGATCTACGCCTCGTCCAAGGACGCCCTCAAGCGCTCGCTCAACGGCATCGCTCACGAGCTGCAAGCCAACGATGCCGACGATGTCGAATATGACTCGGTCCTCAAGGCCGTCAGCAAGGGGCTGGCCTAAGCTGGCTGTCGCTCCCGTGGGGGCACGCCAGTCTGTTTTTCCGCTTACCTATTGCACCCACATACCAAGCAAGCTAGAAGAAGGCTATGGATGTGGCTTGGGAAGGAGTTGGAGGATTGTCAGGGTCAACAACGATTGTCAAGGCGGGAGAAGCCAGGGATAAAAGAACGGCTAGGTGGAGTGCCTGAGGGACCTCCCATTTCGACTTTGCTCCCTCGGGGGTGCTCGGGTTCTCTCCAGCTGCCACCCCGAAACTACTGTCTTATGAGTACATTCGCAATTTCGAATGAATGAGAAAAACGACAACCTCTTTACAAAGACCGGGTGGTGCCCCTTTTCTCTCCCGCCTCCGTCCTGCTTCCACAGCAGGGTCTGTCACTCCATTTTCTTGCTATCAGGTGAGATTTTAAGCTGTGCTATTCACCAACAGTAGAAGTCATTAGTATCATTAAGCTCTATTTAAGATGACACAACCCGGGGGGCGCGTGGCCGTGCTAAGATAGCCGGATGGTCTTTCACCCCCAGGGGCAGCGTGGTTTCACTATGACTTGTCCTCCCACGCTTTGCGGAACGCGGTGAAAAGCTCATCGGCATATTTCTCATCGCGTACCCTCTGCAGCAAGAAGCCCTTGAGGTCGACCCAGAATTCCTCGCTCTTCACAGTCTCAGCACCGCTGACGCCCTGTGCCGTGGGCGCAGACGGCGACGCCTGGTCCGCCTCCTCGGCCTTCGGGGCCGCGGCGGCACCGCCCAGGACCATGACGGAGAACTCGATGAGGGCCTCGTCACCGGCCAGGAGGTCGCGCAGGACCTTGCTGTCGGCCACGGGCTTCTTCTTGTGGAGCAGCTTGACCTTGTCCGGGCGGAGGCCAGCCTGGAAGGCGGCGACGGTCCTGACATCGAGGACCGAGGTGCCCAGGGGCTGCGACATGAGCTTGATGTCGAGGGGCGGGTTGCGGAGGGAGCGGAGGGTGACAGTGACGCTGCGCTCCTGGCCCGGGTTCGAGGCGCGGGCGCGTTTGCTCATGGGCTTGGGCATGCGTGGCAAGATGTACTTTTGGTGGCCTGCTAGTTAGCAACGCTGTTTCGCTTTTGGTTGTATCGGGGAGAAATGGCGGTCGGTAGATCAGGAGTATCACTCACGGCCGACCGGGCGGGATAGTTTCGCGGGTCCTCGACATGGTCTGGCGACAGCTTTGTTGGCCGCGAGTCCAGCTGCGACAGGAAAGTGCTTGCGAATGCGACCTCGGCCATGTTGGGCGAGGCAGCGAAACTATGTGCGACAGGTGGTTGGCGGTCGTGTATGGCAGCAAGTTGGTAGGTGGTACCAAGGTGGGATCGGAGGCTGAGGCCAGGATGGGTGGTGATGAATGCCGACGGGGGACATGCAGGACTCAAGTTGCACGCGGCAATGTGGGACGGGCAGTCATGGACCCCGCCATTGAGCACTAGCCCGCTGTAGATCAATGTCGTCAGGCACCCAGCCCGCTGTGGCTGCAACGGTTGAGGCGCTACTAGCGCCCTCGCGCCGTCGTCCATTTCGCCCACCCTCCACCAAATCAGCGCCGCCAAGCAGCGACGAGATACTTCACTTTTAACCCCTAACACGTGACGCGATACACGGCATGGGCGCATTTCCCAAGAAAATTTCCATATGGCGGATTCCGAACAGACAAGACAGCCCGAGATGGCGGAGGTCGAGCACATGTCCGCAATGGGCACTGCCGCAACGGCCCCAAAGCCCTCAGACGCAAGGGTAGAAAAGGGCACAGAAAAGAAGCGCCAGGCGTCAAAACAGGACGACCAGGTTATGGGCGTGAGTGCTCATCTCTACCTCTTCCGATATTATCCAAGTATATCAGTTAATACCCAACCGTCTTGTCAGACAAACAATAGTAGCATTACGTCCAAAAGAAGCGTTGAGAAGATCTACTACCCAGACGAGCCTCACTTCTTCCGCTATTTTGTGAAGCGCTTTCAGCGCCGAGCCCCTGTCATCAACCGCGGCTACCATCTTCGCATGCACCTCATCGACTGTGCTGTGCGAGACTTCCTGAGCACGCCTCTTGCTGCTGGGAAGAAAACCAAAGTGGTGGTCAATCTTGGGTGTGGGAGGTCAGTCAGCCGGCAGTCACTTGCGGCTCCTCCTCCTCCTGCTTGTCCTCGTCTCACACATCTCGCAACAAAACCAGCGACGTGCTGCCCTGGCAGTGCCTCACTCGCTACCCAGATCTGTGCGACTCGGCCATCTTTGTCGACGTCGATTTCCCCGACCTAGTCTTGAAAAAGCGTGCCGTCGTTCTGGACACGCCTGAGCTCAGGAGCTCATTTGCCCCGCTTGAGACCGTCGAGACCCCTCCGGTGCTCCTGCGCTCCCGTCGCTATTTCCAGGTCGGGTGTGACCTCCGTGATGTTCCCTCACTGGAGTCCGCGCTGGCGTCTGTGGTCGACCTGGCCCAGGCGTCGTTCCTGTTCGTGGCAGAGGTTTCCATCACTTACATGCCAACCAACTCTGCCGATACCGTCATCCAATGGGCCAGCACCCTTGACGACTGTGAGCTCCGTCTTCCTTTTTTTTCTCGTCTGCGTCGTTAAAAAACCCAGCCGGATAAACTAACCGGCCCGGCCTATGTTAGCCAATTTCTGTCTGCTCGAGCAAGTACTGCCAGACGGGCCACAGCACCCGTTTGCACAAACCATGTTAAGACATTTCGAGAGGCTTAACACGCCCTTGAAATCTATAGATAAGTACCGGACATTGACGGATCAGAGGAGCCGCTTTTTGGAACGAGGTTGGCTCAAAGTTGACTGCTGCTCGCTCTGGGACGCCTGGTCTGGTGACCGCTTCTTATCCGAGGCCGAACGCCGCAAGCTGGACACGGTCGAGCCTTTTGACGAGTGGGAAGAATTTTCCCTCTTTGGGGGCCACTACATGCTCCTCCAAGCCTCGACCTCTCGTGCTGCGCCGGCGCCGACAGACGACATGTCCAGCCATACCAATTCCCTGTCTCTGCCTTCGACGCGCGCTCGCGTCAACTTCTCGGAGCAGCAGGGTGCCCAAGGGCCGCGGCGTTTCGGCAGGGCCATGACCTTTCCCGACGTACTAGGCCGCCATCTCATTGCCGATGTGCTTGGCATGGGCTCCAACGGTAGGTTGCGATCGATCGATCTGTACACACCAGACGGAAAGACTCAGGGGCCCATTTTGCGAGCCGTCAGCGGTCCTTCTAGCAGGGTGTGCCACTCCCTGACAGATCTTGGGGAGCACAGCGCGCTTCTGGCTGGCGGCAGGACTTCGCCTTCTAGCCCCATGGGCGATGCTTGGGTTTTTGAGAAGGCTGCCAGGAACTGGCGGCGGCTCCGTGGTATTCATGAACTGCCCGTCCCGCTCTACCGGCACACCGCCGTTGGGCTCGGCCACTCCAGCATGGTGCTTGTTTTTGGTGGCAAGGCTAGACCGTCTGCGATATTCGACGGATATCTCTTGTACCACCCTGACAGAGGCTGGATGAGATGCCGTGTTGCTGGGCCGCCGGCCCCCGCATCGGTTTTCGGCGCGCTTGCCTTCTGCTCTTCTAGCGTTCCTCGAGGGTCTACGAGATTCTCGGGTGTCTACGCCGGCGGCATCGGAGAGGGCGGAACCGTCCTGGACCAAGTGCTGCTCTGGGAGCTAGATGTTTCCAACATCGCTGTGAGTTTGGCCAGTTCACCACCAGCCAAGACCCCATCTGCCGGTTTTAGCTAACGCCCGGTATTCAGGCCCCTGAGTTGCGCTTCAGAGATATCGATACCGTTCAGCCTAGCCACCGTGCCCTCGTCGCCAGGTTCGGTGCCAGCTGCGTTCCTTTGGGCCAGGGCTTCCATTTGGTGGCCGGCGGCGTGGACAAGTCCGGGCTTGTGCGGCAGGATCACGATTTTGTGGTGCTACGCGAAGAGCAATTCTCTGGCGGCCTAATAGCCTGTCGACTGGACACGTTTGATGCAGGTATTCCGCGCCCCTTACTCATCGGCTCGTGCGTTGCGGCTTTTCCGGGCGAGATAGTCCTGCTTGGAGGAGGCGCTACATGCTTCTCGATGGGAACCTTCTGGACGAAGGGGACATATACCATCAGCGTTGATCCCGATAGTCTAGCGGCCTTGCGCTCTCTTCCTTCTGGGCAGCCTTGGAGCGAGCATGAGGTCGTTCCTGCACTTGGCGTTGGTGCTAAAGACCCGAGCGACAATAAGACGGCGAGCTGGGGCTGCGCCGAGACGGTGGCGTTGATTGAAGCCGAGGGGCCGGCAGCCACCTTGTCCAAGGCCATTGAGCCGAGGCCCATCCCCCGCGTCAAGCTCACATCAGAGGCACAGTTTGCCCAAATTGTGCGCGAGGGAAAGCCAGTGGTAATGGAAAGCGTGAAAATTGGGCCTTGCACCGACAAATGGACACCTGCTTACATGACCTCGGCCGTCGGTGCCCACAGAGAAGTAAGTGAAGGACGGAATGGGCGAGGCTTTGGCTTGCGATACGGCGATCCCAGCTAACAAGAATGTAAAAAGGTGGTTGTTCACGAGGCTCAGGGGCAGGTGATGGACTTCAACGCCAAGAACTTCCGCTATACGAACAAGCGGTTCTCTGAGCTCGTCGAAGAGATAGAGAAGGGCGGTAGGCTCTACCTTCGCGCGCTTTCGAGCGACGAGCCTGCATCGCAGCCGGCCAACCTGCAAGAGGACTTCCCGTTGCTTGCCAGCGACTTTAGGCCGCCCCCTGAAATGGCACTGGCCATAGACAACCTCTTCAGCTCGGTGCTGCGCATGTCGGGCCCGGTGAACATGTGGCTTCACTATGATGTGATGGCCAACGTCTACACCCAAGTGCGAGGCTCGAAACGCTTTCTCCTGTTCCCGCCCGGCGACGTGGCTGAGCTGTCGATCAACGCCGGGGGCTCCAGCTCTAGCATCGACGCGTTCGCCGGGCTCGACGGCGGGCTATCCCCACAGACGCGGCCGCAAGAGACGGTCGTAGGCCCGGGCGACGTTCTATACCTGCCGCCGTTCTGGCTACACACGGCGACGCCGGTGGAGGGCACAGGCGCTAGCGTCGCCGTCAACGTCTTTTTCCGCAATCGAGTGGAGAAAATCTACGCCGCGGGCAAAGACGTGTACGGGAACAGGGACCTCGCAGCCTACGAGAGGGCGCGCAAGGACGTAGGGCGGATCATTAGCGGCTTTGAGGGGGTCCCCGCGGATGCCAGGGAGTTTTATCTGCTGAGGCTTGCACAGGAGCTGCGGCAGGGTGTCAACCCTTGAGCTGTGAAGGGCCGCCAGTTATTGAGGGACGAGGCCCAGGAGGAAGCACAGCCGTTGCCAGAGAGAACACAAAACACCAAATAAAATCCCAAAACGCCATCTCAACTGCCATCTCAATTGATATGCCCAAGCAAGTACTCGGTATTCAAGCAGGCGACACACAATTCTTCAAAAGGCGGTGGCTTGGTGGCTTGGTGGCTTTGAAATGGAACATTTCTAGTCCGAGGCCAGCCAACTAATCAAACGCGGCGGGCCAACCCAACTAACAAATCGCTGAGGCTTATCACAGGGCGCAGCACAGCACCCGGCACGCCAGACTCGATGCCTCGCTGCCTTTCGGCCGCCCACGGACGCCAGGCACCGAAATTGCTCGAGCTAACCTAGCATCAGGCTCCATGTCAGGCAGGCAGATGGACCCCGCCCGCAGATCAAGAAGTTCCCCGAGCTGCATACATAGTGACATCACGCGCGCTGTGGCAGTGACCCACGCCCGCGGAAACCGGGCGAAACTAACAAGAACAAGCCGCTGAGCGACGGGCCAGGCGCAGCGTCGAAAACAGTGCCGTCCAGAAACGGCCTCTTAGGCTCCCACATATGGCCCGGCTGTCTCCCTTGCACCCCCCGACGAGCACGTGTGACGGCAAAAAGCTGGAGGGCGGCACTGCGAACGTGCGCCGGGCTGCTGCAGTCTGAAGTCTGGCACAGCATTTGGGAAACGCTGCGGCGGCTGACCAAGACTAAATTCTTTTTATTTTACCCGGCTGACCTTTTTGTGCCATGCGCTCCCTCTGACCTGCCTCCACTCTGTCCATTCCTCCTTCTCGTCGTCCGAGTCCCAGGCACTCTTCTCTTGGCGACTGACTGACACACTTGTCTCTCTTCCTGTTCGCTGTCTACCCTTGCACGCTTGACTTGTCATCACCCTCGGATTTCAGGCCCACACCCGTTCAGGGGCTATTATCCCTTTCAGCGCATCCCCATCGCCATGTCTCGTCACGGCGGCCGTGATGATGACGGCTTCCGCGACGGTTATTATGGTGTGGATAGCCGACCCAACAACGGCTATCACCTCCAGCCACCGCCGTCGCTACAACGCCCTCGGTCCGTCCCGCCACCCTCCGCCGCCGTGGTTGAGCGCAACTACATGATGACGCCAGCCACGCGCTCCAACAGCCGAACGCGAAGCCGCAGCTGCAACCGCAGTTGTAGTCGCAGCCGCAGCCACAGCCGCCGGAGGGGCACCCGGGGCTCGCACTCGAGGGGCCGCGACGGACCTGTCGAGAAGGCGGAAAAGGCAGTGAAAAACAGTTTCACGTCGTCCAACTCGGGCCTGGGCATCGGCATCCTAGGCGCCATCGTGGGCGGGCTGGCGGCAAGACACGCCAGCGACTCGGCGCCCAAGCACCGGCACGGCAGCCACCACAGTGGCAGCAGCAGCGACAGGGAGCGCGACCAGCGGATGCTCGTCTCCACCATCGTCGGCGCCGCCGTCGGCGGTCTCGGAGCCAACGCGCTCGAGCGGCGCCTCGAGATCAACCGCGAGAAGAAGACCGAGGAGGAGGAGGCCAGGGGCCGGGCCGGCCGCCGCGACAAGGGCGACCACTACCACCACAACCACAACCACCATCGCTACCACCATCACCCGCATCATCACCACCACCACCATCATCACCACTCTCGTCATGACGGTGTCGACCACGTCTATGATCACGTCTACGACGAGCGCCCGGTGCGGAGGCGCCGGAGCTTGGACGACCCTCAGAGACGGCAATACCACCCGTTGGATCACCGTCCCTAGGGCTGCCCTGATCTACGGGTATCGCGCCTTTTGACGGTCGGATTCTTGCTTAATCTCCATATTTGGACTTTTTATATTCCTACGTTTTGTCATAGGTTCTTTTGTATCTCCTATGTGTTAGGTTTCCCCCCCTAGTCAGCAAGCAAAACGCCTCGATATCTAGCCTAGCTTCCTTTTGTCCTTGCCATACGCCTCAAGTTTCCTCCTGCCCTTGGTCTGCAGATTCCCATTTGCATCTTACACGTGCCAACACACAATCGCGACATCTTCCATATGCCTGGCCATGCCACCCCGTCGAGCTCTTCGCGTCCACCTTAGATTGCCTTAGCAACTCGCAGCCCTAATGAAGAACGATTTAACGAGAAGAACGATGAGTCTCTGAAAAAAAAAATCCACCAAGCTCCTGCAGCAAGAAAACCAAGCTCCCAATTTCCCCTTTCCTTTTCCTCTCTGTTCGTACAATGCCAGTTTACAACGCTTGAGGTCTTTTTCTCTCACCTTCTCCCTCGCCCGGTATTATGTAGAGAAATAAAGTGAAAGCTCTTCCAACACTACACCTCTTGAACATCAATCATTAATCGTAGAAGCAAAGGGCAACGCATGCCCCTGAAAGAAGAAAAAAAACGAAAAGGCAGGTTCGTGGTTGCAACCCATGACCCCGCGCGGCGCCGAAGCCCGTGAGATGGACTAGGCCCACGGGCAGGCAGCAGCCGAGATGGCGTTAGAAACGGTGGTACAGATCCTTTTCCTCCAGCTGATCCTTGGAGCGCTGGCGGCCATGGTGGGAACCAGCCTGAGGACCGCGCCGGCGGTCGTAACTGGGCAAGGCGTCTTGCGCGGGGACCCGCTCGGCCATCTCGCGCTGAAACTGCCTCAGCGGCACCCGCTTGGGCGGCGGGCGGCGGTAGTGCTGGTTCTGGATCTCCTTCTCGCGAGCGAGCACGAGCTTGAAGAAGCGCACGACCTGGTGGAGCTGGTACTGCAGGTTGTCCGGGCAGCCGATGATGTTGAAGAGCTTCTGGGCGTCGAGCAGCTGCTTGGCCATGACAAGGTCGGGCTGGCAGAATGTGCGGACGCGCATGGCGCGGCCGTCGGCGCGCATCATCTCGAGCACGCCCGTGATGGCGGCGGGCGAGCTGCACTCGACGCCGTAGAACTTGAAGTCGTGCAGGTGCAGCAGCACCAGCTCCAGCTGCGTCTCGACGTCGTACCGGAACCCGACCACGCGGGGGCGGCCCTTCTGCCGCCACGCCTCGGCCACCTTGTTGAGCTTGACCGGCTGCAGCCGGCCCGCGTTGAACTGCGCCGCGATGTAGCCCTCGAGCGCCGTCGTGACGAGGAACTCGAGCTCGCAGTAGAAGACGCTCTGCTCGCGCGGGTCCAGCGATATGTCCAGCCTCGACACGGCGCGCCGGTCGCTGGTGCCGCCGCCGCCCGGCCCGCCCGTGGGCCGCGGGCCGAGCCGGTGCGCCGCCGTGCCTTTGAGGTCGGCGCGCTCGACCACGTCCTTGGCGGCCTTCTTGAGCGACTCGAAGATGCCCCGCTTCCGCTGCTGCTGCGGCGGCTGAGATTGACCTCGGGTGACGCCGCTCACACCGCCACCTGCCGCCCGGCCCGTGTTCTCCAGCCATCCCCTCTCGCCGATGAGCACCTTGCGCCGAGGCATCTTCTCTTCCATCGTCTCGATGAAGGGCGTGAGTGGCGAATACACACGCGGGTAGTTCGCACCCTGGTCGGTGGCGGTTCCTGTCCTGATCGGGGGATCATCGTTGAAGATATCGGCCTGCATCGACATGTGGGTGTTATATAGCTGCTCATACTCGGCGAGGGACTGCATCACGGCTCCAGACCGCTCAACAGCCTCGGGTCCATCCCTGGAGTCTGGAGGGGTGACGACGACTATGGTCTCGTAGTCGGACTCGTATTCATCCTTGCGTTGCTCAGTCGAGTAGATGGAGGGCGAAGGGTTCGAGTTTGCACGGCTCCTGCCTTCTCCGAACCGAGGCATATTGGTAGTTATCGTAGACTTGGACCGTTCAAGGACAACCGGCTCCTGCATGATCTCGATGGGAGTCTTGCGGTGGGAGGGGCTTCCGCGAATCTGCGCCGTGACAGTGTCGACGGACGGGCGCGGGCCGCCGCGGCGCTGGGCAATGCTCGGGGGCACGTAACGGTCGTCAATGGCTGCAGCGGGGGCCGCTTGCGCGCCAAGATGCCCGTCGTGGCTCAGGTTGGCCGGATAGCGGGCTCGCCTGGTGGCACACCGGGCAGGAGAGTCCTCACGAAAATGCTGGGGAGCGAGCGGCATCGGCCTGACTGGATACTGCCGGGAAGGGACTGGGCCGGCGCGTCGGGCGGGAGACTGCCCGCGGGCCTTGGCGTAACCATGCGAACCCGAGGGCGGGCCCGGAGGAGGAGCATGGCGGTGAGAGAGAAATGACGCCGCCGCCTGGGGCACCGCGGCGAACGCGTCGTCCTCGCTGTATGCCCGATAGTGAGAGCGTTGGGCGGGGGCGCTATCCGCACCACCAGGCCTGCCTCGTCCGGAGCCCTTCTCTGGGGAGCCGGGCCGCGAGATTCTGCTGGGTTGTTAGCCGACCTGGCCGCTATACTAGCGGCGTGGGGACCAAGAGAGCAAAAGATTAGGTTCTCACGCTTCTGCCAGAAGATTCATCTGCGAGTCGGTGAAGCTCATATGCAGAGTGACGCCGCGGTCCGGAGACTGGTCGCGCCGAGGCGGGGATGAGGGCATGGTGAGAGACGGGGTCGAGAGTGGGATGAAGTCGCCCCGAATTGGCGTCGGCGTCGGAGTGTCTGGGCGTGCCACGGCGGACGACGGCTGGACGGGCGAGGCTTGTGCTCGAGCGCGAGGAGACGACGTGGGTTTAAACATTCCATAACGGTGCAGGCCGGCCGCGTCCCTATCAGGCTCTGCTTCCCCGTGGGTGCTGGCAGCCATGATGATGCAGCAAATCGAACGTGCTAGAACAAGAAGGCCGAGCAGTCCTCGTCGCGGATCCAGCTGCCTGGGGTCGGTAGGTAGGTGCCCGGGTGGTGCCTGGTAGGCAGGGACGGGACCGCGGTTAGAGGGAGGCAACGCGAGGTCACGGGGTCTAGCTCTTTCGCGTTGTGTGGGGGTTTGCCTGCTCCAGGTAGGAACCTCGGCCGACAGTGGCCCAAGCTCTAAGCCGTCCGAACTCGCTGGTTGTATCGAGGGGAGGGTGCATGTCTATTGCGGCTCAGCTGCCGAGCCCCGGGCCGAGCTGGCAGGTTTCCAGAGAAAGTCCCGTCTCAAACAACCGCGACGTCCACAGCCAGGCAATATTCCAAACCCAGCTGGCATATGGCAGCCACTCAACCCCCCAACACCCGCTCCCTTCAGACGAGGCAGGAGAGCGTTTCCTGCGCATGACAGAAGAAGAGGCAGGGCCTGAGCACAACAGCAAAAGAGACAAGGAGAGGCAGCGGGAGACACTGGTCCCGGGAGTCTATCTCTCTAGTCAATGCCCTCCGCTAGGGATGGAGGGAGGTAGAGCAACGCTGCCACCACGGCGCTTTCCATTGTGGTAGCATTTCCGGCACCTTTTTTGATATTCCTCCTTTGTGTACCTAAGCCACTTGCTTTTGCACCCAGACTGGCTCGAAGAGCCGTCGTCCACTGCCCTCCTGGTTCCGTTCTGTGAGTCTGGGCCTAGCCTTAGACATCGGGATAAGAAGAATCGCAAACTGCAACCAACTTGGGGGAGGAGAGAAGCAACAAGGTTAGAGGCGACAAGGGAGAAAGAAAGAAAAAAAAAAAAAAAAAAAAAAAGGAAGAGATGCAAACCAGCGCTTGTACCTTCCATCATGGTCAACCATTGGCAATATTATGACCCGTGACTCCTTCTGCCCGGCTAGGGACAAAGGCATATCATATCTGACATTGCTTCGATGTATACGGGCAGAGATACATCCAAATCCATCATTGTTTGTCCGCCAGCCGACGCCGACTCCGAAAAAGAGCCAACGGCTCGAGCCCGCGTATCTGCCGTGCGTCAGCGCCGGCCGGCTGACCGACCGGCAGGCAGGGCCTGGACTAGTTATGCACAGCAAACAGCAGCACCCCCGTCGACGCTTGGGCGGCTTTGGTCCCCGGCTGCTCGGCTTTGCACCGGCGCGTGCGTCTCGCTTCCCCAACCGGAGCAGTGACGACTGTGAGTCTGCGGAGAAACCCTTGGCGGGGGGAGTGGGGCGCGGACGGGTCACGTGCGGGTCCCAGCCCAGCGCCTGCCCGGCCGAGAGCGCGCGCCCATTGCCGACCAGCACAGCCGTGGGCCACAGCGTCTCCACCAACCAAGGCGGGCGCTCAATTACCGTGCTCGACTCCCGTGGCTGCTCCTCCCAGCTCGCCTGGCAGCACACCCTCCTCCACGTCGCCGGCCCTCCCTCGGGTCGCCAATGTCTGACGTCCCCAGCGAGCCCCGCTCCCGCCGTGTCGGCTCTGCTGTCGGTCGCCCACTCTACTACTGCCCGCTCAATCCGTACCAATGTGCTACCGCCGTCACTGCTGCTGCTCCCTACCAGGGGCCGCGCATCGCCCTGGTCCTGGTCCTGGCCCTGGCCCTCCCTGATCCTGGCCCTGCTTCTCCTTCGGCTTCTGCTTCTGCTTCCAGCGAGACCCCCTCGGTCCGCCGCCTGGGCCTGCCTGCCTGTCGCGGCTGCGACTGCCCTCGCCTCGGGACGGTTTTCCCGGCGCTCATGTGCTCCCCTGCCACCCCCGTGGCACTGCCGCGCGCCTGTACCGGTCCCTGAGAGCTGTCATGCTCGATTCGCCCTTGATATTGCACGGCCCCATCGGCTGGGTGGTTCCTGGCGCCGGGGGTAAATGCGCTTTTACCATTTATTCCCAGCTGTGGCCGCCGTAGCAATGCCACACGCCTTTGTCGCCATCTGACCTTGTCCTCCAAGGTCCCAGACAAGAGATATACCTTCACCGACGTGTCCGCTTTGCTTCTCTGTCCCCGTAACCTGCTTTGTCTCATTCACGCAGACACGCCTACGCACACACACACACTCTCTCTCTCCCTGGCCCCCCATCCCCGTCTATATCTCGGTGTCCTTCTATCCTTTATCCTCCTCCGCGCAGCTCCGCCGGCTAAACAACACATACGGGCACCCCCTGCCAACCAACACACCTTTTTAAAACGTGATGGCTGAAAAAGCGCAGCCGAGTCGAGACTCGTCGACTCATTATGACATTGGTAATTACTGCCGCCGCATATCAGAGAAAGGAAACAGAGAGAAAAATACAGGATTCTGCGGGTCACATATGGTGGAGAAGCCCCAAGACCGGTTCGGCTAACCACTATGGAGCAAAAAAAAGTCATCGTCGGCGCTGGCCCTGTAGGCCTGATGCTCTCAACCTGTCTAGCGCGATGGGGCTACAAAATCAAGCACATCGACAACAGGAGCGAGCCCACGCCAACCGGACGTGCTGACGGCATCCAGCCACGCTCGCTGGACCTGTTGCGCAACATGGGGCTGAAGTCGGCAATCATGGAGCACAAGCCCGCACGCGTCTATGAGGTCGCCTTCTGGGACCCGTCCGCCACCAGCCCGGGCATCGAGAGGACAGGCACCTGGGCCAGCTGCCCCAACTTCATCGACGCCAGGTATCCCTTCACGACGCTGCTGCACCAGGGCTTCATTGAGCGCGTCTTTATCTCCGACCTGGCAAAGAACGATGTCCAGATCCAGAGGCCCTGGACCATCGCCGGCTTCACCTCGGACCCGGCCAGCGATCCGGTTTACCCGGTCGAGGTGCAGCTGCAGCACGTTGACGGCACTGCCCGCGAGACCGTCCGCGCCAAATATCTCTTTGGTGGCGAGGGCGCCCGCTCCTTCATCAGGGAGCAGCTGGGGATCGGCATCAGGCACAAGGACCCGATCGAGCACGTCTGGGGCGTCATGGATGGAGTAGTCCAAACCGACTTTCCCGACATCAAGGTATGTGCGGTTTTTTAAACTCTTGATTCCCCCCCCCCCCTCCCAAGCGCCCGGGGCCCTGCAGGGGCTGTTGCCATGTTCGGTGGTCTTTCGGCGCATCCGCCAGCCAGGTTGCCCAGTCTCGGCTTCCGCGCGCCGGCATCTCGGTCGGGATCTTGCAGGCCTAAGCGTCCAGCCCCCCTTGCCTGCTCTGACGTCGGGCTGCCGCTGTGAGCGTAGCTGACTCGGTCGGATCAGATGAAATGCACGATTCACTCCCAACACGGCTCAATCATGGTCATCCCCCGCGAGAACAACATGGTGCGCCTCTACATCCAGATTGCCTCTTCCACCGATAAGGATTGGAACCCGCGCAAAACCGCGACCGAGGCCGAGGTGCAGGCGTCCGCCAAGAAGATTTTCCAGCCCTTCTCGGTTGAGTGGGACAGGGTTGAGTGGTACTCTGTGTATCCCATCGGCCAGGGCATTGCCGACAAGTACACTCTCGACCACCGCGTTTTTCTGGGTGGCGATGCCTGCCACACACACAGCGTGAGTCCCCAACCCCTTGCGAGAGTAAGATCCGGAGAGAAAGATGGAGAGCCGCAAGCGACTGACTCCAGTTGCGACAATTATAGCCCAAGGCGGGCCAGGGAATGAACACGGCGTTCCTCGACGCCCAGAACCTGGCGTGGAAGATACACGCTGTTGAACAGGGCTTTGCCGACCGGAAGCTGCTGGAGACGTACGAGCCGGAGCGCAGAGCCGTGGCAGAAACGCTGCTCGACTTCGACAACAAGTATGCCAAGCTGTTTTCACAGCGTCCGCCAGACGCTAGCGAGGTTCGGGCTGCTTCGGAGAACCACGGCAAGCAGGGAGGCGACGACAACGAGTTCGTCAAGACCTTCAAGGAGGCCTGCGAGTTCACGAGCGGCTACGGAGTCGCGTACAAGCCCAACGCGCTGAACTGGTCGCCCAGCCACCCGGCATCGTCCGACCTGATCAACCCCGAGGGCAACAAGCTCCGGACCGGGAGGCTGTTCCTCAACTCCGACGTGACGCGCATCGTAGACGCAAACGTGGTCCACCTGGAGCAGGAGGTGCCTCTTAACGGCTCGTTCCGCATCTTTGTATTCGCCGGAAAGCCGTCCCTCACCCGTGTTGCACTCGCCGACTTCGCACGACAGATGCTCCGAAAAGGCTCCTTCTTGGCCTCGTACCTGAGGCCAGACGTGGACACGGTGTCATACCATGAGAGGCACAACCCGCACAGCCTGTTCTTTACCTTCTGTACCATTTTTGCTGCCCCTCGGAGCTCGGTTGAGATCAGCCGCGACGTCCCCGATGTTCTCGCGCGCTACCGTGACCATGTGTACGCCGACGACCGCCAGAACTACGAGAGCAGCGCGTGGGGCCAGCCCGTCATGTCTGCACACAAGAAGATGGGGCTGGACGAGGAGCGCGGCGGCGTGGTGGTTGTCCGGCCGGACGGCTACGTTGCCCTGTCGGCTCGGCTCGTGGAAGGGAGCGGCACGGTGGATGCGCTCAATGAGTACTTTGGCTCGTTCTGCACACGGAGTCTCGGCGGCAAGGTCACGGCACAGCTGTGAAGCGCTGCAGAAGGCGAGAAGGACGCATTTTCACCTGGCTTGGCTTGATTCGCGCGCTCGACTCACATCATACACTACACTACACTGTCATCTGAGCGGTTTTATATCATGATCTATGCTTCTCCTCCTTCTTCCTTGCTTCCTGGCTGTTCTCCTCCCGAGCACATACAAAGGTCCTCTGCACTTCCATGACGGGGCGTTATTGAGAGTATACCCATTTCAGCACGACCACTGTTCATACCCAGAATTGTACTCAAAGCAGTAACTCGATAATTACTTGCCACGCTAGGTATTCATGCGCTTTGGTACTTGCTTGGAGAGTTTATTAACTATTTAGCTAGAATTAAATTACGAGCGTCGAATTTGAAGTTAGTGCTGCGGCGAGCTTGTCAAACTTGGCTGTTTCGTTCTGTGCCACTTATACAACGTGGCATGTACCCCTACATTATACATTATCCAATTTTACAAAAAGAAAAAAAAAAAGAAGCGGAGGCGACGAAACTATCACCACGAATGGTTCCGGCTGGATGTATTTTACAATGAACCGTTTGACATGCCAGTCACATAGAAGATAATACCCACACGGCTACTGTGTGCAAAGCCAAACTCGGGCCCCCATAGCACCACCGGTTGCACTAGAATAGAATGTGTAGCCGAATGCCGCAAAGGGCTTAGCGCATATCCCAAAACGGTGTAATTTGGTGTAAAAGAACTGGACGACTATCCATCTCCGGGCCTTCCATCCACCTCGACGATTTTATATAACAAACGGCCAGAAACGGCGTCACAAAACTTAGCGGGTTTTTGTTCTGGATTAGATCGCATTCGGACCTACCTGCTACCTGGGCAAAGTACAGTGAAGATTAGAAGCGTGGATCGCAGTTCTTTGTTCCCTTTACCTAGCCCTAGCCCTCAGTCAAAGAAGGTGGAAAGTGCCATAAAATCACGCTTGTCGCCTTTGGCAAACAGACTGTTCGACCCGCCATACACTCTGCTTTTGACTAACACTATAGGCCTTCGTTTCACTGAGTGACTTTCCAGGAGGCTCCTCCTGCCTGCTGTTGTTTTTCTTCTCCGTCCTGTTTGTTCTCGGGTGGTGGACGTCTCGGCTGCTCTTTCCTGGCCAGGCCTGGGTCCCCCCATCCCACCCCATACCTTAGCCAGCCAGCCCGGCCACCACCGGTGACAGCCAGGTGAGGGCGAAGTGACTTGCAAGGGCTGATCTTGTCAAGACAGCATTAGAGGCAGACCCAATACCGACCGCCTTTGGCCTAGGGTTATTCTGCCCGCCCTCTGCGCACACTTCCCCCACCCTTTAAATCCTCCCGCCACTTGATCCCGTCACCACAACCTTCTTTCCTCCACCAACACAACCAAAGCAACAATGCCCGCCAACACGGGAAGAAAGAGAAGAGCCTCGAGCTCCGAGGCCGAGCTCCGCGCCGCGCTCCAAGAGGTATGCAACCTGACCGTCTTTTTACCCTTTTTCTTTCTGTCCCGTCTCGTTCTCGCGCGCTTGATGCAAAGTACGCTCGCTGCCTTGCCCACTGGGCTCGCGCAGGTCGAGAATGTGCCAGACGGACACGCCATTGCAAGGCTGCAACGGCCCTCGACCCACTGGCTTCATCTGGTTCTGACATCTTTCATCTATACAGGAGCAGCCCAGCCTCTGGGGCTGGGCCCAGACGGTACTTCGGTCCGTCTACAGCGCCGTGGCCGAGGCGCTGCGCTTCGGTATGTATCAAGCAATATCAGCCCCATTGTTTCACGAATCTTGTTCTGGCTGCTAACTGGGTTTTTGGAAGGCGCGGCCACCATTGCCTCGGCACCCGCAGCCGCAGCTGGCGCTGCGCAGACCATACTGGTGGTCGAGACCAGTGCCTCCTCTCCGTCGGGAGACACGTGGGTTAAACGCCGCAAGGCGACCCGCGGCGTCGACCGTGGAGAGGAGGCGCTGCGTAAGGTGAGTGCGATTTGAGGAGCTTCCCATGCGCAAAGGGCCGGCCAGCTGCGAGCCCCATTCACAGCTCGCGGCCCCGCCCCACCCAGCAGCCTGGGGCGCGTCTCCACTCTGGACAACGCAGTCCAGTCACGGCTGGCTCACTGCCACCTCAGACCTGACACAGAATTGAAGCTAACATTGAGCTCTTCGAAACAGCCGCCGGTGAGATTTCCCAGCGGCTTCAGCCCGAAGAACAGGAAGCTCTCCAGGCGCAAGCCGGTCTTCGCACCGGCGTCTCGTCCACCAGCTGGCCTGCCAGCACCACCTGCGGCTCGGGCTGCCGAGCTGAGCGAGAGCCGCCAGCCTCTCCTCCCCCAGGCCGGGCCTCGCGCCGACGCCGCCACTTTGGGGAGGCGGCCGACAGTCGCCGAGCTGAAGCAACTGCACATCCGGGCACCCACCCGGGAAGCCGCCTCTCGGCCCCTGCAGCCGCAGGCCCTCCACCCATCCCATCAGCCCGAGGGCTCGAAGGCCCCGCCTCGCCCTGTAAAGGGCATCCTCAAGCACCCGGCCGCCCTGCTGCGGGATAGATTGCGCCGCCAGCGGCGCATTCAAGAAATCACCTCCAGGCGTCGCGTCACTATTAAGTCGCCGCCTCTGCGCTCGCCCTCCCCGCCCGCCGACTTCAATTGGCGCGGCCATTTCAGAGTCCCAAGCCCGTCGTCGCCCTCGCCGCCCGCCGATTTCAATTGGCGCGGCCATTTTGGAGTCCCGAGCCCGTCGTCGTCCTCCAACGACTCTGAGCCCGAGGAGCCCGGCTGCACGGGACCTGTGATCCACCTCTCACCGAGTCCGAGCCCATATCCCGCTCCAGACCTCCCTCCTACCTCACCTCCTGCTCAGCACGTCACCTCTACTTCACATCTCGCTCAGGACGTCGCTTCTCTCCAACGTCCTACTCCCGACTTTACTCCCATCCCAGACCATTCTGAGGACATCACTCCCATCACGTCGCGCATCGAGCAAGCATTGGAGACTCGCCAGCCGATTGCATCAACACCGACCCAGGCAGAGGACGCGCCGCAGACGCACAGCACCGCCCCCGCCATGGACTCCTCCAGCACCATGAGTGCCACAAAGAGGCCCCCGGACTCCAGTCGTCTCGCTCAGACGCCGATGCGGCAAGCTCCCGCAAGGACCTGGAATGGCTTCCAGACCCCGCAGCCGCCGCGCGCGGATGCACTCGCCAGGAGCAGGCAGGTTTCAGGCAGTTCATCACGACTGCCTCCCAAGCTATTCCGCCCCGGTCTCATGACCTCGCAGCGTGTCGACGCGCAGACGGAAGGGCCTGTCGCTGCAGCTATAGACACACGCACCTCTACTTCCTCTAGCAGCACACTACGCCCCCCTGCTTCCGACCTACCCGGTTCCTTCCCCCCTACAGCGCCAGACCGTATGGATGTGGACATATCCGGAAACCCCTCCATCGCGCGCTCGGTATTTCCCTCTCTGCAGTCGTCGACTAGAAAGTCCAGGTTCAGACCGCCGTCACATGCCACAGTGACGCCCCGGAAAAAGAGCATCGACACCCATGACTTTTCGCTTATCGGCGAGTCGCCCGAGTCTACGGCGCCGCCAACTCCGGAAACTAAAACACAATCGCCAGAAGCGCGCCGTCAGGAGATGCTAGCCTTCTTTGCCGATGACACCCGTGACATCCGCTTCCCTGGAATTGAGGCTGAGGACAAGGTGGATTCGATCAGCAAGATGCAGCAGTCACCTACTACCCATTCACCAGCCCATTCACCGGTCGATTCACCGCGTCACTCACCACCACGGTCAAACTCATCATCTCCCGCGCCATCTCAGCCAAACTCGCCACAGGCACCATCACATTCTTCGTCGCCACTCGCACCCTCTAAGCCGGAAGACGATCTTGATTTCCCGTCTTTCCCAGCGCTTACCATCAGCTCGGGCAAGGACGATGAGCTTGCTTGCGCCGTCCAGCTCCGCATAGAAGCCGAGGAGGAGGAAGAGAGGGAGCGAGTCAGACGTGCCGAGGAGGCGAAGCGCAAGGAGGAGGCCGAGAGACTCGAAAGAGAGGAGAGAGAACGTCTCGAGCGCAGCGGAGGCTTGCGACTCCCCAAGGCAGCCATTGTCCAGCAGGTATCCGAGGACTGGCACACCAAGATCTTAGACACTCTCCGGGCTAGAGAAACGACAGCGTTGGCCAAGTCGGCTGAGGGAACCGAGATTCTCGGTCGGGACTTCAGGCAGGTTGTCCCACCCACTGTCTGGCTGAATGACGAGATCGTCAACTCGAGCCTGTCGTACGTGGCAAAGTACATCAACGACAAGACTGGCACTAAGAACGCAGTCAAGTGTGTACTGCTCAACTCGTATTTCTGGAAGCACCTCAACGACCGTGGACCCGATAGCACGCAGCGATGGCTCCGACGGCTGGGCGTCAACCAAGGAAACTACCTCAGCGTCGAGACATTCCTCATCCCAATCAACCTCGGGAACGCGCACTGGACGTTGGGCATCGTTCGGCCGAAGCAGGGTGTCGTGGCGCACATAGACTCGCTCGGACCGCAAGGCGCCGGGAGTCCCCGGATCGCAGGCGTGCTCCTCAAATGGGTCAAGACGTTCCTCGGACCTCACTACGACGAGACCCACTGGAAAGTTCGCGACTACGAGTCACCCAGCCAGACCAACTCATGGGACTGCGGAGTGCACTCCATCACCAACGGATTCTGCATCGCCCTCGACATCGACCCCTCGACATACCAAGCCAGCGACATGCCAAAGCAGCGCCTGAGACTTGCCGGTGTCCTGCTGAACGGCGGCTTTACGGGCGACTTTGACATATCCGACCTGTGAAGCCGAGATCTCCGGCAGCCACGGCCTTGCCGAAAGGCCATGGAGCCACTTTTTTCCCTCCTCCACGACTCGGGGCCGATGCGCACGCCAGATCTCGTGGGCGTCCCCACCGTGGTCAGAATCCGGCTCAACGCGCCCCATCATGTTCCAGCACGACGCACGATGCACGGGCTGATCTAAACCGCGAGTCGGGGTGTTTGCAAGGGGGGCTCCACGTTTTCTTCTCCCAAGAGCACACAATGACGACCTACCTACCTATCATCTTGTCCAATCACCTTGTCTATCTACGCGGACCGTTCTGTTTTACATCTTTTTTTTTTTTTTTTTTCTCTTAATTCTTCTTGGTGCCTAATATGCGAACAAGTTGAGCGCTTCATAAACAGGGAGACATTTGGTATTTTATTGTCTTGGCACCATCAAACGAACCCCAGTTTGAGCCGACTCTTCCGAGCCAGAGTTCACTGACCCAATCAACGTTAGAGGGACTAGGCTAGCCGCTCGATTCCTCTTCCTTTTTCTCGCTAGGACGGACCGACGGCAGGCATTACAATCTTCACATGAAAGATATTGGTCAAGATCAGGAGAAGCGGTCAAGGCCGTTGTCTTCCCTGGACGTCTCGTTGCACCGCCACGCGGTTGAGTCGGACTCGTTTATTCATCATCATCAGGCTCCATACAGGAGAATCATGGACGGCGTTGTGGATGTTTCGATTACCTTTATTTTTCTCGTCTTCTCATTCTCGAAATTTTTTTCCAGCTCAGTGTTCCGTTTCCGCTCTGCTTGTTTGTTGGTTCTCAGCGTCTCCGCTCGTCTCTACCTCCTACTTCGGGAGTAGCATTTTACTGGCGCTTTGAACCATGGATGTTGGATTACTAGGTCGAACGGGTACCTTGATAGGTGGATGCCTTAGATTTTCGTTGGGCCGCGCCAACTTGGAGGACCCCACCACTTTTACGAAGCCTGCTTGTTTGTGTGCTTATGCGTGTGTTTGTTTTATCTGCCCGGGAACGTTGGCGTCTTTGGTGTTTTCTAGAAGGTTTCTGCAGGGTGTAGCATCTCAAGACAAATTAAAATGCTTAATGCAGTCGGGTCAGCTGGACAACGGACGGCTCAGCTCTCAGTTGAAGGGTACCCCGACATTGATTTCGCGACGTGCGTAGAATAAGGTGATGGCCCAGGCATCATGTATGATGGTAGTCCGACGGACGAACACAATGATGACACGATGGGGTGGCAACGACGCAGCCAGCCGAGCGAGCAAACAGACGCCGCCGGCGCGGAAGAGAGTCGAAAAAAAAAAAAAAAAAAAAAGAAGTGTTGCATGCATCAGTTATTGGCGTAGGGTGTAGGGGTTGAGAGTGGCGGCACCGGCGTGCCCGTTTTCCTCGTCGCTCCGGACGCCCACTCGAGATGCGGCACGTGTGTGTATGTGTGTGTGTGTGTGTGTGTGTGTGTGTGTGTGTGTGTCGCATTCTCTCTCTCCCCGTTGGGGAAACGATCCGAGTCCAGTGGATCTGCGGCGCAGCTAGGCCCGGCGAGGAAATGTTCTCGAAGGCGCCAGAACGACGCGCGCTTTTCGTCTTGCGCTGGCCGGTTCGACGAACTACGACGGCGCACACACCCCCTGCCCCTGTGCGACGGAACAGGGAAATGCCTAAAGCTGAAAAGGTTCTTGGTGTTGCTTTCGCTTCTCTTTATTCTTATTTTTGTTTTTATTTTCTATTCTATTTTCCTCCTGCTTCTCCCAGCCCGGCCAGGCCGGATCCGCTTGACCTGTTTGGTGGTGGCCCAAGTGTCGGCAGGGGAGCCACCTGAAAAAAAAAAAAAAAAAAAAAAAAAGCAGGAGCGGGGATTTTTGGTCATGCCCTTGCCGATGCCTCCGTCGGGATCGATCGAGAAAAGAAAAATATGACTGCGATCAACGGCGGAGAAATGGGGAGATGATGGATGGGTGGGTGCGAGAACAGTAAGAGCTAAGGGCTGACCGTGGACTGGGGGTTCGCACCTTTGGATGTTTGCCAATTCCCGTCCACCCATCCTGATTCTGCTGAGTACACTTGCACCGCCTAATGGCATGTCCTGAAAGTGAGCGTCTGGATGTGTGAACTTGTCGCGCAACCCACCACCTTGGGACTGGCGCCCACGCCCGGCTGTTGTGGGCGTTCGTTTAGCACCCACACACCTCACGGACAGTCGGACAGCGACGTCGGATGGTGGCGGTCCTGCCGGTACTCCTGTCGGGCATGATTGATGGCTGGTTGTGGCCGTGCAGGTTGTTCAATCTGCGCAGCGCAGTAAGGAAACATCAAATAACATTGCAGCACGAGTTCCCGAAACGAGGAGGGGGGACTGGCACACTGGATGGAACGGTCACGGAATTGTTCTCTCCAATATCCTCTTTGGGCCGTGCTGACGCCCTGTGGAAGACGCGGATGGATGCAGCCGGCGTTTTTGGGGAATTGATTGGCATCGCCACTCATATCGACCACCGCACCACCTGCGGCTTTGGGTTGCATGTGCCGCTTGCTGCAAGCTGCAGCTGCCCTTCCCCTAGCGCAAGAGCTACAGAGCCTAGCCGGCTGGAACGGTCTTTTCCAGTGGTCTCTCCATCATCAGGCTCAGCTCCACCGGTGGGCGCGCCACGGTTGGCTGTCGGCACCGTCCATGTACGATGCTTGCAGGTGCCCGGATATTACCTGCAAACGACGGCACCACTTCAACACCCTTCCCTCACACCCTCCGCGCTTGCCTCGTGCCGCCGCTGAATTTTCCGGACGCGAGGGTTCTGCCACCTGTTCCCTGGAATCCCACCTACCGAATCGCCGTCCTGGTACTTCCCCCTTACTCCCGCAGATGGCGGATCTTTGGCTGTGGGGCGGGCGAGGACCGGAGAGAGAGGAAATGAATGAAAAATAGAAAACAACAACTTTGAAAGGCCAGGGTCCCTGCAGTCGGTTTCAATGTTTGACCTACATACCCAAATTACCAAAATTCCACAAACTTCATTGGCTGAGAAGAGGCCCAAGAGGGAGTGGCCCCACCTGAGTGAGCGGCGAACCCTCCAGGCTGGATGGAGCTGAGGCAAGGCGTTGACTCGGAAAGGCACGGCAATTGGGCATGCCTGACTTTTTGCGTTGTGCTGGCCTGCTGGTTTTTTCTTTTTTCAGCATGCCTGGAAACCTTCCATTCACGGCCAGACAGGCATCTATGGGATCCAAGGGTCTCCCGGTAAACCGGGTACCCGCCCTTCTTTTTTAGCAAGCGCAAACTCAACGAGGAACACCGCCCCAGTTGTGCTGAGTGGCGATATTCTAAATCCGATTGCGTCGTAACTGAGCGTTGCATTTCCTCTGAGGTCCTACGGCCGTCTGTGGTCTCTCGCTTGCTGCGGGAGGCACACGAGGCACGGACCTGTCATCTATCGTCAGCATTTTCTTTCTTTCTCGGTATTGACACCATCTTGCTTTTTTTTTTTTTTTTTTTTTTTTCGGGTGTCGCTCCTTGTCCCCCAGCCTTCCTGTCTCAGTCACCCATCCCTGCCGAAGGATGACGAGGTCCACCCGGTCGGATACATGCAGCTTTTGGAACAATTCTAGCGCCCTTCTAGCGTCGTGGCTGTAGTCCCGTTCTGCTTTGCATGCATGCCCTGTTCGCCTTTCGGGCCCGTCGGTCGGTCAGCAAACAAAACGGGATCGAATCAAGGTGCGAGCTTGCTGGCGTGCTGGCGCCTTCCTTCGCGGCTCACTGACCACCTGGCTGGTCCAGCGCTTGTGGTTTCTCTGACTACCATTCACCTGCCCGGGATCGAGATTATAGCAGCATCACGACAGAAAAATAGCGAGCATCGCTTGACCACGAAATCCGAGGGGACGAAACGTCGTGCGCCTCCGTCTGTTGGTATACGTAAGTGCATGGACTGAGTAACAAATCAGCCAGCGCCCATCATGTTCGGATTGGTGTCGCCCTGGGTCTTTTGTGGGGAAAGCCCCCCCGATCGGTACATGTCAAACTCGTACGGATGATGCGTGCAATGCGCTGTGTTTGGTGTTTGGGCTGGTGCAGAAGGGGCAATTGCCATGACATAACTGCGCGTGACAGCATCTGCGAGCCCGGCAGCCAGTGCTAAGACAGGCCCGGCTCCCTGTCCGCCGTCAGGAAATTACTGTGTGACTCTCGGTGCCAGCAGGAATGCGGCAGGGCTCGGGCCAATGGCGTGTGCAGCCGGCTCCCTGTCTGCAGGTGTTATGCAGACATGGACTGGACGCCACCCAAATTAGGCCGGTCATGTGTGTGCAAATGTGCCCGTTCCCCTGAAAGGAAGCTGTCAGCGAACAAAGAAGAAGAAGGCTAATGGAAGGAAGAATGAAATGAAAGATGCACAAAAAGTCACCGCTGGCATGCATGGGACGTGAAGGCTCGGCTCGGCCAGGCCATGGCCAGGACCACGGCCTTGGGACATGGCACAAAGGAACCCGTGGAATCCCCAAGCAATCAGCGGCTGAGCGTTGTTGGACGGATGGAGATCGGCGTCTGGAAGTCTGGGAGACGCCAGCCGGATTAGTGAAGTGGTAGTGCCGATGGAGTTTCGCCCCCCACACCCGCGCACGCCGCGAAAGCAATGTGCCCAACGTGCGCGGAGCAAGCCCACAAGGCACCGAGGTGATGGGGTGGTGTGCACGAGGCAAAGACGCTCGGGAGTGCTCGCGGGCGATCAATCAGTCAATTAATCGAAAACCGAAAGACATGGGAACAAACAGGAGGCAAAGAGTGAGGGGTCGCTGGCGAATGGAGCAGTGAATTATTCTTGTTTGTTCCCTTTTGATTCCGTGCCCACCAGGCATGGCCCATTCATCACGCCACTTCGCCGCCTGTCGCGCGCCCAACCTGGCTGAACCTGGCAGGCGCCGTCCGCTTGGGCTCGGCTCTGCGCTGTCTCTGCTGTCGGTCCTGGTGTGCTTTGGCGGTGGAGTCCTGCGCAGGACGGCGCTGCGGGGTGGACTCCATCGCAGAGCGTCCGGAGATGGATTACTGTACCATGGAATGTACTATGGCGGGGGCGTGGCCCACTCGCGACGGCACCAGCAGGCATTTGGGAGGTGGTGCTGGCCGACGCCTGCTCGGCGCTCCCCGATTGACTGACTGGTTGGCTGTCTGTCTGTCTGTCTGTCTGTCCAGCCGCCCAGCGTGCGTGCGTGCGTGCTCGAGTGCCAGCGCCGGCGAGCGACGATGAGAGCGGCCGCGAAGAGGGAATGTTTCCTTTCACTTTCAAGCTCTTCATTTCTCCTGTCTCGGCCGGTTGAAGCAGTGTGGCAGCCCGTCGCACGCTCGTTCGCCAGCCGGGCCTCCTCTGGCGGGTTTTGGCGCCACGGGATCGGCAGTGCTTGGCCCTGCTGCGCAGGGGGGGGGGTGTCAGGCCAGCGCGCCCTCTCACTGGTCCGCGCCTGCAACTTCTCCCGCCCTTCCAGAACCTAAAGACCGCCATCCCCCCTTCCGCATTGGTCGAGCACCGAACCGCCCCAGATCTGGCTCCCACCCATCCAATCTCTGGGCCACCACCAGGTACCCTCCAGTGCCCTTCCCACAGCCCATTTGCCGTCGCCTCTGTCACGCACGCCCTCGCATTGTTCCTCCCACTTTGGATATCTCCTCCCTGCCCGCCGCTCTCGCTCCCTCGCTGGCACGCCCATCTTGTTCCCGCCTGCCAATTCGGAACGCTGCCAGAGTCCTCTCCGACGCCAGCCCTCCCGGAAACGAAACAGAAATAAGCAAAGCAGACCGACGCCTCTGCGCACGCTTTTTGTTTCCTTTCCTCCACTGCCTACCCCTTTGTTCGTTTGCCCCCAGCGCACCACCGTTCCTTCAAAGACGCCGCCTCTGTTTCACCAGCGGACGCCCTCCATTTTGTTTGTCTCTGCTCGAAACGGCGCTGCAGTGGCCGTCGCCCTCTGCCCTCCCGGCCCGACCGCTGTCTAAATTCTCTACCCTCGTTCGCCCGTCCGCCCATTCCCGCCTCCCTCCCACCACACGGGCACTCGCAGTCGCCCGGGTACGACAGGCCCCCCTTTCTTGCTCCTGCCTGCCCACCCCGTGCAACCGCCGTCCTTGGCCTGATCGCCACCGCCGTCCATCTTTTCGACTCTGCCTTACCATCCGACCAGCGCCCCATTGGCCACGCCCTCACCGGTATTTGGGCCGAAACCATCGCACGGAGGCTACTTGCATTGCGCTGCCCTGTTGCTGCTTGCCATTGGCCTCGCTGTCTGCCTAACTCGCCCAGGGCCGCCTCGATCTGGATCTACAGACCCCGAGCCCTCTCTCCTGGCCCCGACGACGACGATTACCACCGCGAAGACCGCGTCGACGTCGACGAGAGCGACGACGTGTCCACGGAAACAAATCTAGAACCGTCCGCTGATCCAGCCGCAGGCACGCCCCGAATGGCTCCGTGGTGTTGAGGACCAGACTCCACGAGCTCCCGCAGCAGATCGTCCCTGTTTGGGCCGCCCACACCACCCCGCTAATTCTGCGACGCGGCAACGCAAGCATGAAAAGATCCAGAAGACGGACATACTCACCAATCTACCTCAGCCCCTCGCCCACCCCGAGGACCCTTTCTCCGAATCACTCGCCAACGCGCGGGCGTTGTGACGGCACCATGCCGGCCACCTCGCGGCCAAGCTCTTTGGCCGCGATGCACCCGTCGCTGCAGGACATCCTGGCCAACACCGCGCCGCCTCCTTGGACCCTGAGTGCCTTTATGGCCTATCTGTCCCAGAACCACTGTCTAGAAACCCTCGAGTTCACTCTCGAGGCCGAACGCTACCGTGCCGCCTACGAGCAGCTCGCCCGCGACCAGTCCAGCTGGACCAGGGATGCCAACGATCACGTTTGCAACCTGTGGCAGAGGCTTATGAACGCTTACATCCTCCCCTGTGGGCCCCGCGAGGTCAACCTGCCCGGGCCTGTCCGCGACCAGTTGCTGTCCCTCGCTGGCACACCGACTCCTCCCAATCCTTCAGAGCTGGAAGAGGCTGTCAGGATTGTGCACGAGCTGATGAATGATTCCGTTCTGCTACCTTTTCTCGCCTCCACGAATGCTGCACAGCAAGCACATGAGCAGCTCGAGGAGGAGCACGACTCGCGGCAAGGACGCGCCAGGCTACGCATGCCTAGGGAAGCGTCGTCACAAGAGGAGTCGAGCCGGTCGCCCAAGCTGTCTCTGCTTCCTACGCTCCACATCGGACGCAGGTCCGAGGGCGCGGCGCGTTCTTCATCATCCTCCTCCACAGACGCCGCCGACCGAGAAGGCGCCAACACCGACGAGAGTAGTAACTCCACACCGCCCCCAGGCGACCCCTTGACACCTCCCACCACCCCGCCCACGTCGGATTGGGGCTTTGGAACTTCGCCCGGCAGTTTGCAGAGGGCCATCAGCGCGCACAGCAACAGTTGGAAACGCATGAGCGCCAAACTTGGTCTCAGCAAGAAGAGTCGGTCCACGCGACGTGGCAACACCTCGGACGCGGCTGCCGCTTCGTCTTCGGGCTCCACCGGCTCCGATGTCGACGTGCACATGTCCGACGCAAACTCGCCGACGGGAGCCCATGCTACCACCAGCCACGACAACCCCTTATGAGGGTCACAGGTCGTATCACCACCCGCACAACTCGCTACCACCGCCGTCCCACCAGCACAGCCAGCTTCAGGGCTCCATGGCCCAGCGCCTGGGCGTGCCAGTGCCGTCGATCGCACGGATCAGAGTCTCCCTCTAGAGGCCGACTCGGACCACGACGATGGATCCCCAGACGGGTGGGAAGAGCCCCATCCGGGCCAGAAGTTGTCGCTGTCATACCCGAGGGCGTTCCACGCCCTGGACTTTGTGAGAGCCGACGGCGGCTTGGCCAGCGATGGTGGGGTGTGCAGTGATGATACGGCCGCAAAATATCGCGCATCGCCGCAACAAACGCGGCACTCGGGCAGGATGTGGCTGACCCGACGGAGTGCACGGGCGAGGGCAAGAAACACCCAGTCCGGCCAACCAATTCTCCGGCTTCATACCCGGACAAGCCAGGAGGCGTGGAGCGTCAAGGGCAAGCCCAAGTCGGCCGCACCATCGAGCTCTCCCAACCCGAATCTGTCTCTAGGCGTGGCGACGGAAGCCAGTGCTGCACAAGCCGTGGAGCTCGAAGAAGCCGCCGAGTCCCTGTCCATGACCCTCACGGACCCTGACGCCAAGACCGAGGTTGGAACGACGTGTAGCTCATGCGAGACGGATGACTCTACCATCAAGGAGACCTCTCCACGTCTCGAGTCACCACTGCTCGACTTTACCGACTTCTCAAACCACCTGGGCATTGATCTGGACAGTCCCAACGGGTCGTCCACGACCGTCGTCGACCCAAGCGCCAACATGACACCTGTCGAGGCGGAGAGTGACGCGTATGGCTGGGAAGCCGAGCTGGATCGGCGCCAGTGCTGCATCGTATCGCCTACAAGCGACGCGAGCAGCCCGGCTGAAGGCCACTCTCGGCAACCATGCGCCACCAAGCGCAGCCTTCTACACCGCGTCTTGAGCAGCATCCCGTCTCATCGACCAAGTGTCGAGAACACGACGGTCCCTTGGGAGCCCCACCGCATTTAGTGGGTTGGTCTTCGCGGCCTAGCTTTTGCAACTATTTACCGCCTCTAATATCGAGTGCAGTCGACTAGAGTGGCACTCTCTACTTTTTCTACATATACCAATCTCCTTTGTCATGTCATCATTATCACCATTATCAACATCAACATCATCATCATCACCATAGATCGCATTCTTCCCCAATCTCTGGGAGCCATGTGCGGTTTAGAGGTTGGGAAACTGGGATCTTTGGCGGGCGTTTGGGGGGTGCTCTGACGACCTATGCATATATAACGGACCCACAGATCCTTTCGTTGTTGGACGGCGGGAGAATGACGGAGGTCTTCATTCAGGCACGGCGTTGGGGATCATAAAGCGACTTCCATATATCAGCATGTGTGCGGTGTTGTCAACTCTCTTTTCATGGCTTGCGTTTTTGGGCTGCGGATTTCTACACACGATGGCATGGTAACCAAACGAGACTAAACCCTAAACAAAGAGACGAAAGAAGGCGGGGAAGACAATGAAGCAGAATGCATCGAGGCTCCCTGGCCACAAGTAGGAGACTGCCTGCCTGCCTGTGAATTGAACAGAGCAAGTGATTTAGTGCAGTTACGAGCATATACATGCTTGGGTAGGTACCGGGCACATTATGATGAATAGTGTCAACGTATATAAACAGCAATGCCTTGCCCGATATTATGGTAGCGATAACAAACAGCTGAAAATTTTGCCTGCCCATGACGCCGCCTCCGGGACCACGACACCCCCCTTGAGTCTAAAGTTGAGAGATGAGCCTACAGGGGATAAAGGGAGAGGTAAAAATCGAGCATGGAGAAAGATAAGAAAAGAAAAGAAAAGAAAAGAAAATGCAAGAATTATAGTTGACAAATACAATATGAGAAGCTTGATCCGACGTCCAACGACCAGCTTAACTGTGGCAAATTTGATCTCTTGGCTAGTTCTCGTCACCTGCGGGCTTGTCGTGTCTCAGGTACATCTTGTACTCGAGCGAGGCCGAGAGGTCAATCTTGCCCTGCTCGATCTGCTTGCGGGTGGCGGTGAGCAGGGGCTTGGGGAGGCCCATGGACTCGAGGTAGGCGACAGCTGGTGCGAGAGGAAGAGCCAGAGTCAGAGTCGGATCATATCAGAGGCAGCCCAATGTCGGGGGCGCATCAAAAGGTAGGAATGGAGACTTACTCTCTGTCCACTCGAGGTCCTTGCGGTGCCTGCCCCACTTGAGCTCCTCGGCCATGATGTCGATGACGCGGGGCAGGGCCTCGAGGGCGGCCTGGGCGTTGAGGAAGGCGAGCCTGGTGCGGCGTGCGAGGACGTCGACGGCGGTCTGGGCGTACTCGTGGCGGACGGCGTAGCGGACCTCGCCGTCGACGAAGGGGTATAGCTCCGAGATGCGCTCGCCGCGGGCGGGGAAGCGCTTGGACGTGGCGGCGCTCAGGGCGGCGACGGTCCAGGCGCGGTCGCCGTAGCTCTCGGTCAGGTGCTTGGCGACGTCGGTCTCGACGCCAAAGTGCTGGATCAGGTGGATGAAGAGGTTCTTGCCGTAGCCGTGGGCGCCGACGAGGCGGACCTTGTGGGTCTGGCACGAGCCGTCGAGGTGGGCGCCGTCGTCGATGGCGTCGGTGCCGCTGACGCGGGGCGCGTCGAGCACGGGGCGCGTGCGCAGGCCGAACTCGGCCACGGCGGCGTCGACGCACTCCTCGGCCATCTGGCGGTACGTGGTCCACTTGCCGCCGGCGCACGTGAGCAGGCCCGAGGGCGAGACGTCGATAAGGTGGTTGCGCACGAGCGACTCGGTGTTCTTGGCCTTGGGGTCCTTGACCAGCGGGCGCAGGCCGGACCAGGCGGCCAGCACGTCGCCGCGGCGGACCGTGATGTCGGGCGACAGGTAGTGGCGGATCTCGTTGAGGATCCATTGGATCGACTTCTCGTCGGGCACGGGGTCCTTGGTCACGGTCGAGGGGTCGTCGGTGGTGCCGGCGATGGTGTTGCCCTGCCAGGGCAGGAAGAAGATGACGCGGCCGTCGGACGTCTGCGGGTCGATCAGGCCCATGTTGGCGGGGCTGTAGAAGCCGGGCAGCACGACGTGGACGCCAGACGAAGGGGCGACGATGTCCTTGCAGACCGGGTCGTCGAGCTTGCGGATGCCGTCGGTGAAGGGGCCGGTGCAGTTGACGACGCAGCGGGCGCGGATGGGCACGTCCTGGGCGGGGCGGCCGTCGCGGGGCGGCACCAGGTCGCGGGCGGTGGCGCCGCACAGGCGGCCCGTGGCCGGGTCCTTGTGCAGGGCCGTGACCTCGGCGTGGTTGAGCACGGTGGCGCCGTACAGGGCGGCGGTGGCGGCGATGGACACGTTCATGCGCGAGTCGTTGTGGGCGCCGTCGTAGTAGACCAGGGCGCCGACCAGCCCCTGCTTCTTGAGCATGGGGAAGGCGTCGAGGGCCTTGGAGCGGGTCAGGAAGTAGGAGCTCTCGATGCCCTCGGAGCCGGCCAGGAAGTCGTAGAACTTGGTGCCGGCCCAGTAGTAGGGGGCCTTCCACCAGCGGTCGAGCGGCAGCATGATGGGCAGCCACGAGCTGAGGTGCGGGGCCGTCTGCAGAAAGTACTTGCGCTCCTTGAGGGCCTCGCGCACGAGCTGGTACTGGCTGTAGTCGAGGTTCCACACGGCCTTCTCGAGGTAGCGCACGCCGCCGTGCACCAGCTTGGTGCTCTTGCTGCTGGTGCCGCACGCGAAGTCGTCGCGCTCCACGAGCGCCACCCGCAGCCCGCGCGTCGCCGCGTCCAGCGCCACGCCCGCCCCCGTCGCCCCGCCGCCGATGACGAGCATGTCGTACACGGCTGCCTCGTCCCGCGCGCTGCGCCCGAGCGCCGCCAGCTGCTCCTCGCGCGCCGGCATGCGCGGGAACCGCGGCAACCGGAACGTGCCGTCAGCCCCGTAGATGGGCGGCGGCACCGCCGGGTCCTCGAGCCCGGGGATGTTGCGTGGCCGGTACGCGTAGAAGAGCAGCCCGCCGCCGACCGCCGACGCCCCGACGGGGACGGCCAGCCGCCGCAGGAAGCCAAGCCTGGACATGATGGCAGGCGGCCTGGCCGACGACGACAACCTGGGAGGCTACCGGCTAGATGTGTGACGGGCGGACACCTCTAGGTAGGTGGCATATATCGGTGGGTTGCAAAAGGCTGTGTGTACCGAGGTAACAGTAATACTTGGGTCAGGGATATATGCCAAGTACCTGCGTGTTCTTTTTGTCAAGGCTTCGGCCTGCGCTTGTGTGAGCCAACTGCCTTCCAGGGCTAGGCCAGATGTCCAAGGCGGCAACAAGAACAAAAAGGACAAACAAAAAAAAAAGAAACAAAAAAAAAAAAAAGATGTAGAAGGGAAAGATAAGATGGAAGCAAAAGAGAGAAAGGGAGAGAAGAGGGGAAGCAATCCTCCAGCAGCAAAGTTGCAACGTCAATGGTCGGTTGGTCCGTCGGCAATAAAACGACGATGGGCAACCCAAGCCCAAGAAAGCGCGCACAAAAGCGATCTGATCCGACGGGCAGAGGCCGAAAGCGCACGTCTTTGGTGGTGCTGGTGCTAGCGCCGCGCAGACATGACGTTAGTCGAGCCGCTCCAGTGGGCCTGTGGGGGAAATCAATGGGGGCACGCCTCCACTGTCGGCCGAGGTGGTGAAGCAAGTGACGGCTTCAATATACTATTGAACACAGGCACAATTTGATTCAGTCGAATTGAAACATGAGCCATCTACCAACCTGGGTCCTCAGCCCCTAATCTCCAGGCCAGGCTACGCCAACAGGACCAGCCGACGCGCGACGAGCCGGCGCTAACCCTTCCAAAAACCCACTAGATACAGCCCACCTCTAAGCAGTGACGGCACGGCTGCAGAGAGGCTGCACTATGCGCCTTTTTATACATGCAAAGCGCCAATGCCATTCTGCTCGGGTAGAACAGGATTTTCCACCAATCAGAGCGTGGCGCCGGGGCAGGTTGCTCGTCTCGCCTCTTCGATTGGAGCAGAGAGTGAGGAGAGTGAGTTGCCCTCAATGACCTACCTCCCCCCTTTCTCTGCCTTGCCAACAGCGCCTCGTGACAAAAGAACTTGGTAGCCGTATACCTACCTACCTACCTACCTAGGCCCCACCTAGGTGGGCTGGTAATTATGAGATGACGGGGTAGATGCCTCGAGATTTACTTGTCAGAATACAGTACACGAACAAGAAGCACAAACATAGCTACTCCCAAATTGTTCCCCAACAAAAAACAAAGCAAAAAGAAGATGATCCTCCTGCTATTCTTTGATCAGTACCGGCCGACCGTAAACAGCTCGTCCACAAAATTTGGCAGCTCATTGTCCTCCCTGGACGACCGCCTCGCCTCTGGCCCTCCTTTACGGCCTCTACTCCCAGGCAGCCTGCTCATCTCTATGCTGCCGTCGGCCTCCAAGTTCCGCTCGTCCGCCGGTCCCAGCTGGCTGTGTCCGCCGGCTTTGCGCACGAGCATCTCCAGTGCGCTGAGCCGCCGACTCGCTGTTGCCTTGCCACGTTTGCTTCCATATCCCTCGGCCGTCCCTCCCGTCGCCGCCAGCCCGGATCCCCCCGCCGCCGTTTCGGGCCGGGTCCCCTGCGATGCTACGGCGTTGCTGCTGTCCTCCCCTTGCCATAGCTTGAGCGTCGACGACCCTGTCGACTGCTTAGACTCCCTTGGCGAGCCCTCGGACGTGGTCGGCATCGGGCTGCCCTCGCCACCCGCCGCCGCCGCCCCGCCTGCGCTCCTTGGCATCGACGCTCGCCGCTTGCCCAACGATATGCGGCTGGCCGCTTGCCACCTGCTCCACCGCCCCGTGCCCTCCTCAGTCGGCCCCTCAACCTGCCCTCCTGCCACCGCCGTCTCCGCCGTCCTGGTTGATCCACCTGTTTTGCTTTCTCGGTCCGCCACGTTGCTGGGAGTGCTCGGCTTCAGCTCCCGCTCGGCACGCTTGGCGAAGGCCGCGTGATGAGGCGACCCCTTGTAGGCCATCTGGTGCGCCCTGAATAGCCCAAGCGGCACAAGCTCACACCTGCTGTCCACTGCCAGCCGGTGGCTCACGGGGATGACGACGCGAAGCGCGATCATGGTTGCTGTCCGACCCACGCCGCCCTCAGGGCCTCCGCTGCAGGGTACCTGGACCACCTTGGACGTCACCATGGCCTCGGCTAGTGTCGAGTCGTCAACACACGTCCGGAGCGCCGTGAGCGCGTCGCTAAGCTTGTGCGCGAACACGGCCGTCTCGGTGTTCTTGTCTGCTTCGCCCCCTTTGGCTCGGCCACCGCTATCCAACACGTGAAGCATGGCGTTGATGCTCATGCGGTCCAGCTGCTCCAGATAGTCGATGTGCCACTTTTCCAGCTTATCAAGCTCCATCGTCACCGACGGCAGCAGGTTCCGTGCCCCTTTCCTCACGAGCACGTCAAAGGCGAACACACCGGACTGCGCGTGCACGCCAAAAAGACCAAGGTGCAGTCCCGGCTCCAGCATAGTCTTCTGCTGCGCGTGCGCCGCCATGTTGCGCAGTTTTCCCTCGAGGTCCGGCGTTCGGATCCGCATCCGCGTGCCGATTATGCTGCTCACCTGGTGGAGCTCCGCAAATCGGTACCCGGCTGCCTCGAGCGCCTCTGCCTCGCTGCTCGTCTCGGCCTGGCGCACCAGGAACAGCAGAGATCCGCAGCCGTCGTTGCCCGTCTCGACCCAGAACCGGGATCCCTTCTCGGCAAGGCCGGGGTCTGATGTCCTCTCGGCATCGTGACCACCCGCCGTGTCCCCGCGCAACATGTCTTCGGCATCCCGGTCATGTGAATTCCAGCGAAACGCGTTGTCCTTGGCTCCACCCAGCCCACCCGTCACCAGAAGGTCATCCCACAAGATGCCGACCTGCTCAAGGTTGGTTTTAAGTCTGGCCGCAAGGGTTCCGGCCGCCGTGCAGAAGAGCTGTCGCACCGTGGTGTCGTAGTTCTCGGTGGGCTCGTGGTGGTTGTTGCTCAGACAGGGCCCTCGTTTGGGGCCGCCCGACCGCTTGGCCAAGCGGCTCGACATGTCTTCAGTGAAAGGGCTGACACATGGCCAGTTCCGTGAGACCCGGAACATCCAGTGGAACAGCGGGTGCGCGGTCCCGAACGCGTCCTGCGGGCTTGTCTCCACAAACGAGTCGGTGATCTTCTCGCAGGGCAGGAACCCGTCCGGGTTGACCAGCACGCGGCCCTGTCCGTCGAACACGGCGGCAGCCAGCTGCACTTTGCGCGCCCGGCTCGCGGATCTTTTGGTCATGTAGGCCATGTATATGGCGAGACAGGCCATCAAGAAGCTGGCCCCGACAGCCTAGACGTAGCGAAGTGTCAGCTCGGCACCTGCCCATCAAGCTCCGCCGCCTCGCCTTCCCAGCTGTCTCGCATTGGTGGGCGATTGCCGCAACTTACCAGGCAGATTACTATTATTACGGTGGCGTTGCGCGACAACTCGGTGGCTGTGTTGGACTTGAGGGCGACCAGGCGGTACCGAGTGCCTCCAGAAGCGCACCAGTGCATGCCCGAAATGGCGCCGGCCAGGATGATCTCGGATATGGTCCTTTTCCACCAGGCGCTCGTCCAGCTCGCGCGGAAGACGAAGAAGAAAGCAAGGGCGATGCTGCTGGCCACGACGGCGATGATGCCCGAGGCAACAATGTTGGCCTGCTCGTACTCGCACTCATAGTTACTTATGGACGCATTACCCAGGTAGTGCATGCCGCAGGTGGCGAGCCCGGCAAGCGTGCCGCCGATGGCGACGCGCCACCACGAGACTCGGCCCTTGGTTCCCGTGGCGACAAAGGCTACAAGCAGCACGATGATGGGCACAAACAGTGAGAGGGTTGTGAAGCCGCCGCTGTACGCGACCTGCAGCTGTGGCTCGCCACCGGCCATTATGATGGCGCGGTTTCCAACGTAGTGCTGTTGTTGTCACCGAGGTTGTGACCTTGTCAGCACAGCCGCGAAGCGAAGGTGGGCCGCAACAAATGCCTACCATTGACCAGATAGCTACACCGCCCATCGATATGGCCGCTCCGACAAGCAGCACGTTATTGAGCCTCCCCATCTGCGCGGTTCGACGCTGGATGAGCTCCAGCGTCGTCGCGGCGCCGATAAAACTGACCACATAGCTGAGAACAACGAAGCCGGGCTCATAGGACCATGGGACTAGCTGCCCACGCCACTGCTGGAAGAGCTGATCGGACGTCGGAGAGGTCGTGTTGGTGTCCGTCATGGTAGGGTCGATGTCCCCCGCACCCTGCGAGCCCTTCCGTCCTGATAGATGGAGAGGAAACAGGCCGGATGAGCAAAACCCAAAGGTTGGCGGCCGGGATGACCTTCAAAGGCAAACGAAATCAAGAAATGAAGGGAAGAAGGAAAAGAGCGCGCAAAGACTACAGGGGGGGAATCACATCAGCTGGGGAAAGACCCATCTTTTGGGATGCCTCGCCTTCGAGTCAAAGGGTTCACCCCTTTCTTTTTCTTCTTTCATTTTGCTTTGCTTCTTTTTCTCCTCTTCACATCACTCGCTCCCTTTTCTGGCATCCGTCGTCTCGGCCACAGCGGGAGGCGCGTGCCTTCCGGGGGCAAGTTGGCAAGAAGCCGGCGAAGCCAAGGCGACGAGACTAAAAATCGAATCCTGGCTAGCGGGCCAAGACGGCGCAAAAGTGGCTGCATCACATAATTTCACCGTAAAGCGGCCAATGAGATTCGGCCGTGAGCGGACAGGGCGCCCACGTCGCGTGGGCTACTTTCGGACGACAGCATGGGCGTCCAGTCGTCGCGCTAGACGGGCCTGTGGTGCAGCGGCGACCTCCTCCGGCAGGCGACTGTCGATCTGGCAGCGAGGCCGGGCTGGGGCCGGCTTCTTATTCCTGCAGTCCTTCTGGGAGGGGCGAGTGGACGCTTAGGATGGCCCGTGCGACCAAAAAAGACTTGCCTTGATCGGCACCGGCACGCTCGAGTTGGCTCGTTGGCTACAAGGGATCGACAGGAGCGTAACTAGTGCTCACCCTTGGCTGGCAGCGCAGATTGCGTCCAGTCCATGGCCGCGACTAGCGGCTTGGGCGAGAGAAAAGAAGCAAAGTCGAAGCGATGGCGTCGGTCTGGGCGCTTGTGCTGTGCAGAGAGGCTTCGACATGGAGAGGCGACACGACATGACGGCTGTGCATCGGCCGATATCGTTCGGATATTCAAGCTTGGGCTCTCTCGGCCCGGGTCAGTGGGGCGCATCCCAAGAGCCGGCCTAGATCTGGGGTTGAATCTCGAGATGGATAAAGCGGGGGAACATGGAAGGCGGAGAGAAGCGTCTGGTGCGGCGGTTGTCTGAGTCTGTGAGCCTGTGTGCCGAGAACCAATTTCAACAGAAAGTGCATTGCATGGTTCAGTTCCCGAGAAAGGAAAGAAGCGCCTTCTGGAGTATGACGTCTGGCGCACGCCCACCAGTGCCCCGCACTGCACAACACAGCACAGCATAGGTACCTAGTGGGTCACTGGAGAGACACACATGCACACATCACAATTGACGCATGGAGGGGTCGTCAATTTCGGTTGTGCATTCATCCAGGTCCAGATTCCAACCAGACGGTTCTTCGACAAGCAAGCACCCCACGGAAGCCCCAGATCCTGCACCGTTCTGGCCTGAGCCCCAATCTCGCTTGGCCCCCTAGGATGTCGGGATAGGTAGGTTCTTCGTGACGCCGCGGCCGTAGCTCAAGCCTAAGGACATCGTCGCCTTATCTACCTAGCTACCCGAGCTTTCGATCAAGGCCGAGTGCACGTGTGCCCAGCACGCGGACAAACCCCCGAGAATTCCGGCTAAACGTGCCGGCTCGCCCGAGACCGCGTGTGATAGCCTGCGGAACAAGGGGGAAATAAAAGAGGGGAAAAAGAAGGCGCGAGCCACAGGAAAGCCACAGGACGCCGGGGGACACGGAAGCGAGCAGCTATTGCCGCTGACCTACCTAGCTACCTATCTAAGCAGGCACCAGGCCTAGTTATTAGTCCTAGAAGGGAAGAAACGAAGGGCGATGATAGAAGACGACACTAGGGAGGAGGGGGGCGACAGACAAAAGAAAACAATGCCGCCACCAGCGCGGGTAGAGCTGGAACGGCTCCACGCCTTCAAGCCGGACTTATACCACCGCGCTTGGTCGTCGGCGCCGCATCCGACCCTGCCGCTGCTAGCCACAGCCCACGACAAGTCCGTCACCGTATTCTCGCTGTCGGACCTGTCGGCTCACAGCAGCCTCACCGGCGGCCACACCCGCTCTGTGCGCTCCGCCGTCTGGAGGCCTGGGATGGCCCCGGGGAAGCTCTGCCTCGTGACCGGCAGCTTCGACTCCACCGCCGGCCTGTGGCGCTGGGAGAAGGAGGCCGGGGGCCCGACAGAGGTCCAAGTCACCGGGCAGCGTCGGAACGGTGACGATGACGACGACGACAACGACGACGCCGAGGAGGATGAGTGGGAGTTCACGCTGGTGCTCGAGGGCCACGAGAACGAGGTCAAGAGCGTGGCCTTTGCGCCTTCGGGACACCTGCTGGCCACGTGCAGCCGGGACAAGTCCATCTGGATCTGGGAGGACGTGGGCGCGTCCGAGGGCGACGACGAGTGGGAGACGGTCTCGGTCCTGACCGAGCACGACGGCGACGTCAAGTGCGTGGCCTGGTGCCCTGACGTGCCCGGCCGCGCCTCGCTCGGCCGCCGCCGGTACTACGGGCCCGACGCCCTCGCCTCGGCCAGCTACGACGACACGGTCCGCATCTGGCGCGAGGACGCCGACGGCGAGTGGGTCTGCGCCGCCGTCCTCGACGGCCACATCTCCACCGTCTGGGGCGTCCAGTGGGAGCCCAACCCGTCGGGCGCCAGGGAGGGCCGCTACCCCCGCCTGCTGACCTGGTCCGCCGACGCCACCGTCCGAGTGTGGACGCTGGTCGAGGGCGACCAAGAAGAAGAAGACGAGGGGGACCAGCAGCAAGGCGGCGGTGGGGAATCGGCGTCGACTGCCTTCAGGTCCGGCCTCGGCAGCATCCCCAACACGATGCGCCAGGCGCCCAAGGAGGAGTGGCGGTGCACCGCGGTGCTACCCAAGGTGCACACCCGCGACATCTATTCGGCGTCGTGGAGCAGGTCGGGCCTCGTCGCCAGCACCGGCAGCGACGGCATCGTTGCCGTCTACGCCGAATGCGACGAGCCAGCTGCGCCCGCCGATGGCGCTGCGAATCTTACACCCTCGTCGCCAGACATTCCCGCGGCTGCCGGTACGGCTGCGGCAAAAAAGCAGCTGAGCCCACAGCAGGCGTCAGGCCAGGGGTGGCGTGTCATGGGCTCCGTTGCTGACGGTCATGGCCCCTACGAGATCAACCACGTCACTTGGTGCCCTCGGTTCGACCCCGGCGCCAAGAGGCGCGGTGTCGAGGAGATGCTAGTGACAACCGGCGATGACGGCGTTGTCCAGCCCTGGCAGCTGAACGGACTCGGCATTTCAGGCCCGGCTGGAGACCAAGGGTCAACAGAATAACCGCTAGTCAATTAGGCGGGTTTCCTTAGCCAGACAGGCGATGATAGAAGAATGATTTATTCATAATAAAATGCATCTATTGTGATACATACCCGGTGGTTGCTTATACCGACATGGTCCCACAAAGCTATCCTATACAATTGACAATTGTCGTAGGCGGTCCAAGGTAGTCAATCCTTGATGAAGAACTTGTCAAATTCCCCGCCGAAGCCCCAGTCAATCGCTCATCATCACTCGTGTTTGATATTTTGTTTTTGCTATTAGGTTACAGAGGCAAGTTACTCGCTTGCCTGCCAATCCAGCCAAGCAAGCAATACAAAACAAAAAGGAGCGCCCCCTATATCACTCAAGAAAATATCTAAGATTGCACAATGACACCATGGAAACAACACATCCAGCTGTCTCCGCCACCGTGGCAGGGCGGCACGTCCAGCGGGGGCCACGCGCGACTCCTGTTGTCTCTCTTACTCTCCCTTGAGCTTGTCTTGCCTCACGCTGAAGGCCATCTCAAGCAACTCCTGCTCCTCCTTGGTGTGCGACGACTTCATGCCCGTCGCGACCGAGGCGCTTGGGTTGCGTCCAGCATACATGACGTGCTTGCGGTCGTGGTGCTGGGTCTGGTTCAGCAGAGTCTCGATACGGGGCTGGGTGTAGCTCCAGGCACCGGCGTTCAGGGGCTCCTCCTGGGCCCAGACGATGGTCTTGGCGTTGGGGTACTGGTCGAGGTTATCACGCAGCAGCTTCCACGGGAACGGGTGCAGCTGCTCGATACGCGTAATGGCAACGTTGTCGAGCTGGTTGTCGGCGCGATGCTTGTGCAGCGCGGCGTAGACCTGACCCGAACAGAGGATCACGCGCTCGATCTCGTCATGAGGCTTGATGGCTCCAGTCTCATGCGCAGGGTCGGGGATGATCCAGTGGAACTGCGAGTCGCCCGTGAACTCCTCAATGTTGGAGCGCGCCAGCGGGTGCCTCAGCAGCGACTTGGAGAAGAAGATGATAAGAGCTATTTTTTGTCGTCGTTTGTCAGTATAACTGGCCCTCCACATAAAAGACGGATACGTAATGGGGTGTCATAATCTTACGCTTCCTGAACTGCCTGTTCATCTGGCGGCGCAGAATGTGGAATAGGTTGGCCGGAGTGGTCATGTAGGCGATTTGCATGTTGCTGTCCTGGTGCTGGCGTTGCAGCTTCTCCTCCGAGGGGAACACGCGCGGGTCCTCGTTGCAAAGCTGCAGATACCTCTCGAGGCGGCCAGAGGAGTGCTCAGGGCCCTGGCCGTCGTAGCCGTGGGGAAGCGACATGACCAGGCCTGTGCGCTGCATCCACTTAACCTCACCCGACGCGATAAACTGATCGATGATGCACTGCGCGTTGTTGGCAAAGTCGCCAAACTGGGCCTCCCACATGACCAATGCGTTGGGCGACGTCAGCGAGTAACCGTACTCGAACCCAAGGACGCCATACTCGCTGAGCGACGAGTTTGAGACCACAAACTTGCCCTGGTCCTTGCTGATCTTTTGCAGGGGCGTGTAGGTCTCCTCGGTCTCCTGGTCGTGGAACACGGCGTGGCGCTGCGAGAAGGTACCGCGCTCAACGTCCTGACCCGACACGCGCACGTGGTGGCCCTCGGTCACCAGAGACCCAAAGGCAAGCGCCTCAGCCGTCGACCAGTCGATGTTCTTGCCCTCAAGCACCGACTTGGTGCGGGCCGTCAGGATGCGCTTCAGGTTGCGGTGCAGGTTGAAGCCCTCGGGCGCTGTGCCTATGACCTCGCCGATGTGCTCGAGCGTCTGCTTGTCAACGCCCGTCGGGCTATGCGGTAGGACCTCGGTGGCAAGCTCCTTGGGCGACTTGAAGCCGTTCCAGGCCGATGTGGTCCATTCCTTGGACGTGGGCTGGTAGTCCTTGGACTTGGCGAAGCTGTCCTCGAGCATGCCCCAGACCCATTGCTTGTGCTCCTCGATGTCCTCCTTGGTGAAAGTTCCGTCCTTGAGCAGCTGGTTGACGTAGATGTCGATCTGCGGCTCATGCGACTGGATACGCTTGTACATGAGCGGCTGCGTGAAGGACGGCTGGTCCGTCTCGTTGTGTCCGTGCTTGCGGTAGCAGATCAGGTCGATGATGACGTCCTGCTGGAACTCGGCACGCCAGTCGGCCGCGAGTTGGCACACATAATTGACCGCCTCGACGTCGTCGGCGTTGACATGGAACACGGGGGCGTCGATGGCCTTGGCAATGTCGGTGCAGTAGGCCGTCGAGCGAGAGAAGCGAGGGTCGGTCGTGAAGCCGATCTGGTTGTTGACAACGAGGTGGACGGTGCCACCCGTCGAGTAGCCAGGCAGCGAGTGGAAGCCGAGGCACTCGTACACAACACCTTGGCCGGCGATGGCCGCGTCACCGTGCAGCAGGACACCCATGGCGGTGCGGTGAGTGGTCTCGTCATTGTTGTAGTGCTGGATGGCACGCGCCTTGCCGAGCACGACAGGGTCCTCAGCCTCGAGATGCGAGGGGTTGGCCACAAGCGACAGCTGCACGCGCTTGCCCGAGGGGGTGGGGCGCTCAAAGTTCATGCCCAGGTGGTACTTGACGTCTCCCGAACCCTCGTCCTCGGCGCCCGCGGTGCCGGCAAACTCACTGAAGATGGACTCATTGGGCTTGCGGACAACGTTACTGAGCACGTTGAGACGACCACGGTGGGGCATGCCGATGACGATATCCTTGACTCCGTAGTCGACGCTGCGGTCGATCAGGGCCTTCATGCCAGGGACAAGGGTTTCGCATCCCTCCAGACCGAAACGCTTGTCGTTCGGGTACTTTGTGGCTAGGAAGGCCTCGAAGCTCGAGCTCCAGATAAGGCGGTCGAGGATCCGGCGTTTCTCGTCGATCGAGTATTTGAAGGGCTGCGGTGTCTCGATGCGCTCGCGGAGCCAGTCGCACTTTTCGCGATCGGGAATGTGGATGAACTCGACGCCGTAGGAGCCGCAGTAGATCTTCTCGCATGCGGCCACAATCTCGCGCAGCGTCATCTTCTCACGACCATCCTTCTTGAAGCGCGGCAGGATACCGGGACCGAGAGTGTACTCGGTGTCGAGGTCCTTCTCGGTAAATTGGTAGTGCTCGAGTGTGAGCTCCTTGGGCTTGATGTTTCCAAAGCCCTTGGACTCATTTCGGATGCCAAGCGGGTCAATGTTGGCCTTGTGGTGGCCGCGAGCCTGGTACGCGCGCACGAGCAGCTGCACCTTGAGATGGTTAGCTACGTCAGAGCCCTGGTCGAAGCCCATGCCGGGGTTGGTGGCAAATCCGGGGACGCCGCCGGTAGCGCCGGGGACCAGCGACGGCGGAGGCGTGAAGGCCTGTGAGATGGGCATGTCACCCGACTCCATGTTCTTGAAGTAGACCTGCCACGAAACGTGGACACTCTGGGGGTCGCGCTTCCACTCCATGTACATCTCATCGATGTAGTTTGCCGTGTTTCCCGACAGGAAGTTATCGTTGGCATCGGGCGGGCTCGAGAGGGCGCTTGCGAACCGCCTCGAGGAGGCGACGGCTAGTGGGCGACGGCCTGGCGAGAGCGCACCAGCGGGCGCGGTTGAAGGCCGGGCGAGGACGGCGGAGAGGCATTTTGAGGGTGTCGCGGTCGAGGGAGAGGCAGCACACCGCGCCGCACGACTGCCAGCCCTGAACAGAGAACTGCGGAGCATCGTGGCTGGCTGGACGTGTGAGCATGAGGGCGCAGAGAGCTACCCAGCGGTAAAGCAGAAGATTGTCTATATTTACCTTGGATGGGGTGTGGTAAGAGGCGGATGGAAAACCAAGGTCAAGGTAGAAAAAATCACTTGCGCAAACAGCGAGCAAACGACGCAGCCGAGAGCATGGGACCGCGCTTCGTCACGATTTGGCCGTCGTCCTCTAGGGTGACAGGCTTGTCGCGTGGCTCCTTCGAGCAGGAACAAGGAAAAGAAAAGAAAAATAAAATCGCCGCCCCAGGGTTTGGAAGGGTCGAGCTAAAGAGTGGCGGAGTAAGTCCTCTAAGTTAGATGTGTGTGTGGAGGAGGCTATGACACAATGCGGGAATTAGACAGAGGAGACAAGAGAGCGAGAGGGAAAGCGAGAAAAAGCAAAAAAAAAAAAAAAAAAAAAAAAAAAAAAAGAAGAAAAAAAAGAGGAGAAGAAGCCAGGAGGGCAGAATTACGGATGGCGATGGCTACAAAAGCTGCATGGACTGGAGACATGGAAAAAGTTGAAGGGGTTCGAGAAAGCCGGGTCCAGTTTGGCATTGGCAGCGCCCGAATCTTGCCGTGCCCCGTGCAGGCTTGGTCCACGGGAACCTCAAACCGGCTTCTGACTGGTGCAGCCTGGAACCTGGACCCAACCGCACGGCCGGATGGGAAACTCGACACCACGGGGGCAGGCACAGTGTGGCCGCCGCCCACCCTGCTACTGTCAGCATTTGAGACGCCTCAAGTCAATGGGACAGCCGCCGCTGGAGACGGCGCCTCTGACCCAATTGGGTGATTCAATTGGTGCTGCTATCCCTGCGCGTGGCCCACAGTAGCCTGCACGTAGCGGGGGCTGACACACCGCACTAGTAGCGCCTAGGCGTGCTGCCTGGGAGAGTAGGGCGTAGGGGCTCGGGTGCTCCGTGAGGCTTGCCAATGTGTGCCGGGATAGATTACGTATGACAGGCATTTGTCGGTCGAATTCCGAACCGTTCACGTAATGTGACAGTGCACACGCACTGTATCTAGTAGCCGGGGGCAAAGGACGGGAGCTGGCGGCAGCCTTGGTTCCACCTATTGGTTCCACTCAAGCTCCCGACGAGGAATGCGGGGCGGCTCCAGCAGGCAACAACACAGGCAGGCCATCAAGGTGGCATTGCACCAAACAACTCGATGCTCATGTTTGCTTTCACACCTCTGCCCACCTGCACCTATTCGGTGAGAATAGGCCATATCTTCTTATCCCCGTCCCCGGAATAAAGCTGTCAAGCCTTGTTTTGTCCTTCGATAAGACTATCGAAAAACAGGGCTTGAAATCCAGGCATAGGGCGTTCGGCGGCAGTGCCAACAAACTAGGGAGACAGAGGTGGGAAGGAAGCAAAAGCCCGCCAGGTACACCCATCTGCCTCTACTGTCTGGTGTGATTGCTCGGGCTCGCGACATATGCCGAGTTCCTACCTAGCTACTACACGGTGTTGATGGTTCGCAGCTGAGCGCCTCCGTCAGGAAGCAAGCCTTGAACGGAAAGGGGCGCCGGGCCGTGTCTTGGGCCCTCGCGAGCGGCAAGGAAGGCCGGGAAAACCCGAGGGCCTGGTGTGATGGCGACCCCGCGAGGCAGAGCCGTCTACAAAAAAAAGGAGGGCATCATCACACTCTCGGATGACAGAGCCGCAGTGATCTGGACCCCGGCGCCGGGGTCTGGGCCTCCATCCGTTTCTCTGCCTATCGGCACCATCACAAGTAAGCCGAACCACCATCGCGTACATGGGCGGCCGCGGGCCGTCATGGCGCGGCATGGCATGACGTGACATGACACACTGCAAGATACACATGGCTCACATAGGCGACCCGACATGACTTGGAACACAACAGACCTGCAGCAGACTCCGGACCATGTGGCAAAGGTTATGCTGAAGATTTTTGCCAAGCCCCCCGGCGAGGCGGGAGAGCCGGTCACTTATCTGTTCAACTTTACCTCTCCCGACGATGCCAGATCCGAGGCCAACGCCATCAAGGACCTGCTCTCCAAGCTGCTGGCCGAGGCTCGCACTGTTGATGCCGGCGTCGCCCTCAAGGCCTCGGCGGCGCCCTCGCCTGCTCCGGCTAACGGGGGTGGGTTGAGCGGCTCGGCCGCCATGTCCTTCGCCAGCACTGTGAACGCCGGAAAACCACGCCCTCTCGATGACGCGCAGTTAAGGCTCGACATCGCCCTGCAGCAATCGCTCATGAAAAAGGACAGGGGTCTCCACCAAATGTACATGGAGGCGCGAGCCACCAAGCCCGAGTCCATCTCAGACGCCACCTTCAACACCCAGTTCTGGTCCTCTCGCACGAGCCTGCTACGTGCGCACGCCATCGAGACCAGCCAGAAGAGGGGCCAGTACAACGTGCTGGCGTCCATCAAGATGACGCCAGAAAGCGAAGGGTCAGCCAAGTACAAACTCAACTTCACGCCAGAACAGATCCTCATGGTGCTGACGCAGTACCCACTGCTGCGCCGCCTCTACAACGAAAAGGTGCCCAAGGAACTCTCTGAGGTCAAGTTCTGGTCCAAGTTCTTTGTCAGCAACCTTGCTCGTGAGCTCAGGGGCGAGAAGCTGGACCCAAACCACCACGACAACGTTTTTGACAAGTACACGGCCAGCGACAACGACAAAGCCATCTTCAGCAGGTTTGAATCACAGCAGCTGCCTCACATTATCGACATTTCTGGTAACGACGTGAACCAGGGCGGCATCAAGGGTGGCAACCTGTCGGCTCACGACCCGAACCGGCCAGACCGTGAAAGGGGCGGCCCCGCCAAGGTTCTGAACAGCCTGAGCGAGATGATGCTGGCGCATGTCAATCCGGTGGATGGAGATCGGTCCAAGGCCGAAGCTTTGAGCATGCCCGAGAAGGAGTACCGAGAGCTTGCGCTGCGGGATCTCCACGAGACGGCGGCTCCAGACCGGATTGTGCTCAACATCAGGGACCAGGCGCACTTCTTTGATCAGACGTCGGGCCCCTCGAGGGACACCCGGGACTACGAGGCGCAGATACCGACCGTAGTCCTCGGCGACCTTGGCGCGGATGTGTCGGAGCTGGGACAGGGCGGCGAATCGGGCCCGAGCCGGGGCATCGACCTCCATGCTGCCATAGGGGTCAACGACGAAAGCGACAGTGACGAAGACGAGGGGCCGAAGCGGAAGGCGCCGCGCGTGGGGTCGCGCGAGGCGCGGTTGGCAGCGCAGGCGCAGATCTGGAGCGCACTGGCCAGGAGCAGGGGAGACACTCAGGGGCAGATCGAGGACGAGGCGTCGCCCATGGGCCTTCCCGTGGAGCTGGCGCAAAAGACATTTATTACCAATGCGACGACGACCGAGTTTCTCAAGCAGTTCTGGGGCGCATTTCTGTCGGGCGACCCTGATCGGGCGCAGGAGCTGGCGTACCACGTGGAGGCGCTCAGGAACTCTGTGTCGCGAATCGAGGCCGTGGCGGAGGAGGCTGAGGAAGTGCGGCAGAGCATCATCGCAGCGAGGAAGCAAGAGATCATGGAGCACTATCGGAGGACCAAGGAGAAGACCCGGTTCAGCGACAACGAAGTCAAAGGGGGCAAGAATGCGGTCATGACGCTGCTGAGGCCGACGCTCGACTCGCTCAAAGCGGCCCAGGACTGGTATCAGGAGGCGTTGGCGGCCGAGGGCCTCAAGGCGTCAACAGAGTGAGGCCCCAGGCAGGCGATACTGGCGAGTTGCGATATGATAGATAATAGATCTGGGCCTTGACGTGGAATGCAATGTGTTTCTGTTCCCGGGCAGAGTTGTGTGATAGTCGAGGAATTGTATGGTTAGATATCACTTGTTGGAGCCTAGGTGCCCAGGCACTCCTCTCAGTATCTAGGTAGGCACCTACCTATCTAGGTATCTAACTGCACAAACTAGGTACCTGCGTGCCTACCTAAGTTGGTAGGCGTTGCGCCCCTGAAGCTACGAGGAAGGCAGCAGCTGAGAGATGCAGCTCCACCCCGCTGTGGAGCCCCACCGAGCTCCATTGGTTGATCGCGTCATTCAGCATGGAGCCACGGCTCGCGTCGGAAAAACCCCGAAAGGCAATTCCTCTCAGCGGGCGCATGCAGCAGGATGCCACTGATCCATCCACTGACCTCGATGCACGCACGCTCTAGTCTGGCACCGACAAAGCACGAAAAACTAGGTCGCCGCATTTCTACTATTATTCCACCCACTGTCCTTTGAGCTTCCTTCTTCGTTGGGTTTCTTCCCCCCTCCTGCCGGCACCACCCGGAAGGGCCCCAGCCTGTGCTGGCTGCATCGTTTGCCAGGGATGCTTCTTGCCGGACGCCGCTTCGCAGCGAGCCCCGCGAGTGAGTAGCTGTGCCCTGCCGGACCCCTGAGCCAACCCCTCGGGACTATACGAGCTGGCCGACTGACATGAACCCCAACCGCGTCCTCCAGGATGTCGCCCCATGCTCCTTCGGCAGAGCCGCCCCTGGTCACTCCAACACTTGCACAGCTCCTTAGGGGCGGCCCCGTCTCCCCAGCCAAGCCATGAGCCGGGCCACGCCCGCCCTGCCGTCTCGGGGTCCACGCCATCCCCGCCCGATCCCAGCGGCTCGCCCACGAGCGCGAGCACCGTCGCTGGCACCGTCACCTCCACACGCTCCCGCGCCGCCCGCGCTGCGCGCTCTGCCGGCTCCGGATATCCTCCAGTGGACCTTCCTCAGTGGTTTCTGGACCGGGAGGTCACTCTGCTACACGAAGGCCACCACTACCCCGAACGGGGACACTTCCACCTGCACACGGGCGAGGCTGGCGCGAGGCGATGCTTTCAGGACGCCCTCTTGTACAACCTGGATAACTTTCTGTGGGGCCCAGAAGATGTATCCAAGACAATGAAAGCCATTGACTTTGTCGCCAAGGGCGTCGAAGCCGAGGAAATGCTGAGCCTCGCGACGAGTATGATCTCGTTGCATCGTCACGCCATTTCGGTGGCTGCTGAGGTTGTCGCTACCGTCGCTTACCAGGCCCGCGACGGCGCTCTCCAGCCGCTCGAGAGCTTCGTGCCGCCTCCTTTGCCGTTTATGAAGCCCACCCCTCTGACTAGGGAGCGTTTGCGTTTTGGCGAGCAGCAAGCTCGCACATCCTCTCGTAGCTTGGCATCCGACGTTGTGCTGTCCCTGTCTCGGGAACACAAGATGGTCGATGCCTTCAGCAAGGAGTGTGTGCCTTTCGTCGAGAGCATGGCTGGCCAACTACGTGCCGCCACCGTCGCCAAACCCAAGTCAAGGCCTAGGCCAAGGCATTCACCCGGGACCGGGGACGGGCCTGCAGGGCGGCCTATCCCTGTGCTTGCCGTCATGAACCATTCGAACCAGGCCATCGCCAGGGCCCTGGTAGAGAGAGCGGCCAGCCACCTGAAGGCCGATGTGATTCACCTGGACACGCACACGCTGGCCCACATCGCCGGCGGTGTGCTGGGTCAAGACCTATATTCGCACAAGGGTCCCTTCTCCATGATGGGATACCGGGTCGACGAGCTCAGCGGCCGGATTGCCACAAGATTCGCGCCCCAGCCCGAGACGCCTCCCTACCCAGACGGCCCCGACTCGGGATCTGATGCCGAAGCTGGTAGTGGTGGAAGCGTCTACACGGTCAGCCCGAGCCAGCTACGGAGCATGCTCTTGGGGCCCGAGCCCGCGTCGTCCCCGGCTAGGGTCGCTGACTGGGACGATCTGAAGCTGGGCCACGCGCTGGAGCAGATCCTGGGCGCGGCGGATCTGAAACGGGCCTCGTTGCCCGAGTCGGAGTGCCCCGGGCCCGAAGACGGTGAGCAGCGTCAGCTCATCGTCCACGTGCAAGACATTGTCGAGCTTACGGAGCTCGGGGAGGGTAGCCTGATCCTCTCCAAGTTGCGCGCTGCCGTCGACAGGCTGGCTGATGGCGGAAAGCCCGTCATCTTGGTCGGCTCTACCACACACGTTGTTGACCAGGCGTGGCATAAGCAGCTTTCGAACCTGGTCGACCACTTCAACTGCCATGTGCATCCTTTCGACTGCCCCCCTTACAGCTACCACGAGTCTACCGACAAGCTCGAGAGACATGCAGTCGCGCACAGAAACCTGTCAAACCTCGCGTCCATGCTAGAAGCCATGCTGGGCCAGGAGGTGCCCATAACGCTCGGGGTCAGGGCCTCTCAAGTTCTCCACTACTTGGAGCAGAAATGTCTCGAGTAAGTTGTGTTCGGCCCTCTTTGTTGCTCATGTACGTCCTTCTTTCTAACTCCGCATCACGCTGTGTCACATCAGCTTACAATGGGCACACAACTTGGCCTCGGCATTGGTGGCCCAACTACCAAAGTCCTTTTCCACCACTGGTCCTGTCAAGTTTGGCGTCTCGGACCTGCATCGCGTTCTGAAGTGGTCAAGAAAAGACCACAACGCTTGGAAGGCAAAATCTGGCTACGCGAAAAGATCTCCCTACCCGTGGCCTTCAGTGCTGGCCAGCCGGGCGAGCTCATCCACCGGCGGTCCCCAAACGACGTCACCGGATGGCGACGGTGTGCGTGGGGCCTCCTCCAACAGCAACAATACCGCCGACAACAGCGGCAGCAGCAGCAAAACAAAAACCAAAAACATCAAATACGACGAGAACGAGCAGCAGCTTCTGCCATGCATCGTCAAGCCGGAAACTATCAAGACCACGTGGGACAGCGTAGTGTGCTCTCCTGAAACCAAGGACTCGCTCCAGGCTCTGACGTCGCTGGTGCTGACGCGCCCGTCAGAGTTCTCGTACGGCGTGCTGGCCAACGAGCGCATCGCAGGGTGCCTGCTGTATGGACCCCCCGGCACGGGCAAGACGCTGATGGCCAAGGCCATCGCCAAAGAGAGCGGCGCCACGATGCTCGAGGTCAGCGCGGCCGCCATCAACGATCGATGGGTCGGTGCTAGCGAGAGGAACGTGCGCGCCCTCTTCTCGCTAGCCCGAAAACTGGCGCCTGTTGTCATCTTCCTCGACGAGGCCGACTCGCTCCTGGGCTCTCGCGAGAGCCGGGCCCGCGGCGGGCATCGCGAAGTAGTAAACCAATTTTTACGCGAGTGGGACGGCCTGGCCGAGACCAACGCCTTTATAATGGTGGCCACAAACCGCCCGTTCGATTTGGACGAGGCTGTGCTGCGCCGCCTGCCGCGCAAGATCCTCGTCGACCTGCCCTTGGCCTCGAACCGGCTCGACATCCTGCGCATTCTGCTGCGCGATGAGCAGCTCGACCCGGCCACTATCTCGCTCGAGCGCCTCGCCGCCGACACGGAGCTGTACTCGGGCTCGGACCTCAAGCATCTGTGCGTCGCTGCTGCCTTCCACGCAGTCCGGGACAGCATGAAGGCCCGCGACGCCAGCCCGTCGCCCGCCGACTTTGTCTTCCCCGACCGCCGCACGCTCACGGGCGATCACTTCACTCGTGCCATGCACGAGGTCAGCGCCAGCGTTAGCCCGGACACGGGCTCGCTCAAAGCCATCCGCAAATTTGACGAGCGCTTCGGCGATGGCCAGACCAAGCGCAAGAAGGCGGCCACGACCATGGGTTTCGCCGTCGCCCCCTTCACGCACCGCTCCGAGACGGCACGCATCCGCCGCGAGCTGGCCGACAATGCCTGAATGGGCAAAGACTTTGGCTGCATATGGCGGACTGCTGCCAATGTGCTTTGGTCGACGCCGCAGTTTGGCTCCGTTTTTATTTTAATTGTAATGGTGGCACTTTGCCAATTGGTAGCCCGTCTGTGAGGCGGTTGCCGGGCCAAGCAAATCTCTGGGTAAAGGTATAGAAGGTCGTCTTTGTATCAAACAAGATTATTTTATATCTATATGCGCGTCTTTGGCGATGTGAGCTGTTCCAAATGGCGCATCTAGTAGCCCTGTCTAATACCCTGTAGTCGTAGACGGGCAGTATCTGGATAGCAATAGGTAGACAATTGGTTGCGCGGCACTCGGCGGGAGAGTCTTATCATAAGTGGCCAATTTTCCCTCTGGCGCACCCGACAAGCAACCACCTATTGAGGCCGGCACGAAGGGCCAATAGGTCTCAGATAGTTTGAGCTCGACTAGCCCCCCGACTAAGACGTTGCTCCCTCAGACCCAACAACGGCTCACCGGCGACCAGAACAACAGCCATGTCTGCGGCAGTTCCTAGCGAGGTACATTCTTCTTACCTCGATCATAACTGGCCCCGTTAGGCTATCTATACTTGCGGCCGCCGCATCAGCCTAGTCAACGGCTGG
>JNVV01000011.1:801164-866572 GCA_000733355.1 Falciphora oryzae
TGACCGACGACCTCAAGGTTTGACCTCCATGGTCTAGAACGCCCACCGCTGGCCACGGACTTCACGAGGTGAGACGAGACATCAAGCCCGCCCCATGGCTGTCTTCTGTCTTTTCTCAGGACGAAGTCCCCCAAGGCCAGGGCATAGGAACACTGTACGTACCCAGGTAGCTTTATTCAGTGTACCAACTATCAGTTATGCAATGGGCTAGATAGGGTATTGGTTAAGCTGAGTCCTAGGTAGGTAGGCAAGTGTGGCATATGAGCAAAATATATATATATTTCGCCTCCAGAGTAGAACATCGCCACGAGCAGGCATGGTTGTTGTTCATTTCATGACAAACGGAAATTGCATAGCTGAATAAAGAGGCGCTAGACAAGAAACTGCAGAACAACCCAACACTATGCTGTCCTGCTTCCGGAGCGGTGGTATCTTTTATGCTTTTCGGGGGCCCTTCCTTTTGTAGCAGTCATTGGCCGACCAGCTGTTGTACATTCAACGTCGGCAAGAAGAAGAAGAAAAAAAAAAAAAAAGACAGAAAACAGGCAAAACAGGGCGAAAGAAATTCTATCTAGTCCTCCTCGTAGTCATAGTCATAGCCAAGCCATCAACAACAAGACCAAGTAGGAAGGGTCGGTAATGAGATGGGTAGGTGGATTAGGAAAAGAAAGGGAACGTGGTTTGACCTCGTCAGATAAAGCATTCGATATAAATAGCGAAAGTCATTGTGCAAAGTGAGAGGCATGGAGCTGCAGAGATGTTTGGGGGTTGCGTTTGGGTTAGAGAGATAGGAGGGGGATACTTGGCGGGAACAAGGAGAGAGAGAAAGAAAAGAAAGGGAAATCAGCCACGGTCGAGGCGGGGGTCTCTCATGGCCTCCATGATGCGGACTTGGAAGCGCGCCAGTTCCGAGTCTTTGCGCTTGTACAGCTCGGCGAGTTCGAGGTACATATTCCTCCAATGATCTGCCGGATGCTCGGTTTTACGGTTGTCCAGAATCTCTGTGAGCTTACGGCATTTCTCTTTCCAGTGCTCGACCGACCCCTCGTCGGCCCGGCCTCCGGTGCCGGCGCCGTTGGGAATAGAAGTGCGGCCGGACAAAGAACTATCACTGGCACTGCCAGGTCCGGACGTGCTAATCTTACTGATGGTAGCGTTGGCACTGGCGCTGCCGCTGCTACTAGCCACCTCGCTCGGAACCTTGGCTGGCAGTGGCGGGGAGGACTTCGTGGCGTGCGCCGCAGCCGCGACCTCGGCATCGCCATGGTTGACAACCCCGAGGCGGTCTGGTGGCAGCTTCCACTTTGCATGCTCCACGATCTCCGTCATCTTGTACAGGCCCTTGCAGGCGCCGAGCTGCAGCTGCCACTCGCAAGCGTACTCAGTCCGGTCTTCGAGAACCTCGAGGACTGTGATCTTGAGCGATGTCGTCGTCATCAGCAGCTTGCCGCCGGCGAGGGCGGACACGTTGAGCAGAAATGCCTTTTCGCTCTGCGCCTCCTTCTGCAAGGTGTCGATGACGGTCGACACGATGGCGTACGCCTCGTCCGCGCCCCCGGCAGGCAATTTGTTGCCGTCCTTGTCGATCCAGTTGCCCGTCATGATCTCGTGCATAAAGAATCCCTGCAATGCCTCGACATTAGTCCGGTCCGAAGGATCCTGGTAGAACACCTTTTGCTTCGAGCCCGACTCTTCCGGCATCGGAATCGGCGGGGGTAGGTCGGTGGTTCCTCCGTTCGGGGATGAATTGGGCTTTTTATAATCAACAGGCTCGGGGGCCTTGTCTTGCACTGTAGATGTAGGTACCTCTTCCCTCCGTGCATCGTCATCCAGGGGGTGATCCGCCGACAACGGCGGGGTTGGTTCCGGGACGTTTGTGATAGGCACCGTCTGCCCGTTGACCATAACGACTGGCGGTGGAGTCGCCAGCCGAATCTCGCCGCCGACCCTCTCGGGCACCTGCAGCGACAACCCCTTTGGTTTTAACGGCCGTTCTCCCTGCGGTGGAGGAGGTGGTTGCTCGTGTAAAGATAGCGCCGCGTTCAACGAAGGTAGGGCGGGTGGCGTCGGGTAAGGTTGCTGATGCTGGTTGTGGGGCTGATACTGGTGTTGGTGCTGAGGCTCGGGTTGGGGCTGGGACTGGATCTGGGGTTGAATCTGGGGCTGAATCTGGGGCTGAATCTGGATCTGGTGCTGGAGTTGGGAATGTTGTCGATGCTGTTGCTGAGACTGCTGCTGAGGCGTTGCCAAGACATCCGCGACAGCCATGGTAGAGCTGCCGTTGGAGCTGCCGCCGCCACTAACGCCAACACCAGCCCAGTTCGATGTTGTGGTTGGCGTTACCGGTATGATGGCTGTGTCGGGAGGACTGGGACGGAGGGCGGACATTGGCGGCCCGTCAGCAGGGTAGGCCGAAAAGGGCCCTTCGTTGGAGGTGCGGTTGATCGGGGGCCGGCCACGAGTCTTGCCGCTGCTAGCCTGACCGCTTCTCCAGGCTGAGGAGACGACCTTGGGGCCGTGGCGCTTGTGGCCCCTATTTGCTTTGTTTGGCGTGATGGCTGACCTCGGCTCGTCGGCCCAGAAGTCGACCCGGGTAGACGGGGTGATAGCGGACAGCGGGTGTGCTGTAAACTGGGTCTGAGACACATCGAGGGCCCATGGGTGATTCGTCGATGGAGTGCTGAGGCCCTGGTGCGCCGCCGCATTCTTCCCTTCGGAACCGGCGGCCCAGGGTTCTAACGAGCCAGTTCGACTGTTGACGGCGCACTCAGCCGCAAGAGGCGACTCGAGCCTCGCCATCTTGGACGAAGACGACCTGGCCGCCTCGTCATCCTCCCTCGTCCGACGTCCTCTCCGGGGTCGGATATGGGGAAGCAGAGCGCGCAAGGCCATGTCGTCCTCGGGCGCGACGCCATCCCTGGCGATCTCCTCGATGGGGATGGACTCATGGGGGATTTGGGTCCAGTAGGCGTGGGGGTTATCATAAAGGTAGTCAAAGAAAGCGTCGATATGCATCGACTTCATCCAGCGCTTGAGGCGGACGGCGTACTGTTGGATCTTCTGGGTGCTCTGGTTCTTCTCGTGCTTCGGTGGCTCAACGCCTAGGCGAAGTGCCAGGTCTCCCCAGGTCTTGATCTCCTCCTTTTGCGTAAGCTGCCCGATAAGCTGGTAGAGATGGAAGGTGCTGAAGGTCTTGCCCTCGCTCTTGGGCGGGATACGGAAGGCATCCTTCAGGGCAGTGGGGTCGGTGTCGAGAGGCACGGCGGGATTGCAACAGAGGATGAACTGCACGTAGGCGTCCTCGATGGTATCCTCACGGACATTCCTGGGTGGCAGCGCCGACCTCGCATAAGACGGGGCGTGGGCATGGGCATGTGCCTGTGCCGACTGGGGCACGGCAGTTGGGGTTGAGGAGGGCGGAGCGAGGGTGGCGGACGGCAGCATCGTCATGATAGGAGCTACGAAGGGGTAGCAAGGCGCGCGGAAGCGCCCGACATGGAAGGCTGGCTGGCTGGTTGGCTGGCTGGCTGGGCAGTACGGCCGTGCAGCGCGGGAGCTAGGGAGGCGGCACCACGGACGGGGCTCCACCTGGAAACCAAGAGGGCGGGCGCTCGTCTCGGCGGCCCCGTAGTCTTTATCGGTCCGGGCTGCAGAGGGTCGGCCCCAAGGGTATTCCACCCGCGCTTAGCTGCTGCTGCGGCGCGTGGAGGCCACGACCCATCCCGAGGGCTCAGGACCAGGGTTGGGGCCGAGAAATGGCGAGGAGGACACGATGGTCTGGGCCTTGGAGGAGTGCCAGCCGGCCGGGGACAGGAATGAAGCCCAAGCAAGGGCCTGTGCCGGCAGTGTCTCGAGGGATTTGGGGCTATGCGTGTATGTAGGTTTGTATGTAGTATGTATGTCTGTGTATGTCTAGGTGTGTGTATGCCTGTGTGGGTATGTGGTATAGGTACGTGTGCTGGCGTTTGGACGTGCCTGTTTTGCGGGGGATGACGGGCAGGAGGGACTAGACTAGGGAGAGCCCGAGGAGGCGAGCGAGCGTGCGCGCGGGTGGGAGAAAGGCGGACTCAAATGAAGAGGACCCGAAGGGGCCTGGTATGGGGGCGCGCCAACCACAAAGAGCCAACAGTCAAGCGCCTCTCCCCCTCGCAGCGTCCAGAAGTCGGTCGGACCGGTATCACCAGGCCCAGACACCACCCAGCGCAGCCTGTTCTGATCACGCTCAGACCCGCCCAAGGACGACGGCTCTCGGGCCAGGTACTTATGCGGACCTAGCCCTATGAAGGGGAGCCCTATGAAGCAAGCCGGCGGATATGGTGGGCAGAGAGGACCAAGGTCTCAATGGGCGCTAGGCAGGCTGGGGACTGGCACGGCGGCATGCACCATTCCAACTGCGCAACTTGACGAGATTGGGACCCTCTTTGGTGTCACGGCGTCACGAAGCTGAACCGACGTGCCGAGAGAGCGACCACGTCGCTTAGGGCGGGTGGAGATGGGGCCGGCAGCCCTGGCAGAGCAACCCAGCGGGAGAGTGCACGTCGAAGGCAGTCTGGTGGAGCAACCAGCCAGTCGGGTGCTGTCAAGTGCTGGGTAGGTAGGTAGAGGATAGTAAGTAAGCAGCTTTGACTGGGGCTCGCGGCGGCAAGAAGATTGGGAAATGAACGGGCGGGCAGCCAGGGTTGGGTTTGCCTTGTTTCCTGTGTTCTGCTCGGCTTCTTTGCTCGATTCTCCTCCGGCGGCAAATTAGAAACAAAGAGAATCGATCCTATCTGTCTCCTATGTAGTAGCGATTACATTGCTCCACGGCCTCTCGCATGGCTGCATTCGCCTCCTCCGCTGGCTGGCGATCAGTGGGCGCTTGAGCCAATCCCCATCGAGCAGAGCGTAGACGACTGGGGGTGAGCTCGGGCCAACCAAAAATAGCACTGGCGACGGAAAGCGCCAGATTGACAGACTGACAGACTTCAATGTGGCCCGCTGGGGACGGCAGCAGCCCGATGCAGAGCTTGGTCAATTGGCTTTCGCTGCCCACCTCGGCAGGCACCGCGCCGCCATTGGCACTGAGGACAATAGCCGCAGGCCAAAAAAAAAAAAAAAAAAAAAAGAGGCTTTGGCGTCCACGCGAGTCGTCCGTCACATGCTCGAGAGCGCCCAGCAACGAAAACGTTGTAGCTGCAGCGCCCTCTTTATGCTGTCCACTGCCAGTCCTGAGTAAGGAGAGGTCGAATCTTTGCAGTATCACAGCATCACCGCAGTTTCGCATTCCTCCCAATGCGGCCTTCTATCCCCGCCGTCATGTGACATTTTGCGCATGGGCCAGAGGGCAACGGAACAGGCTTCTTTGTAGCCAGGCTTGGCTTCGCGCGGCATGAGGAAATGAGCCGTGGCGGGGCACCCGCACTGGGGAAGCTCGACTGGGCTGCCCTCAAACCATCGGACCTCGGCCTGAGCCCGAGGGAGGGTCATGCAACACCCGCGCTCAACTCCTGGGCCGCCGCACGTCACAGGTCGCCGGCACATGCAACCGCCTGAGCTGTGCAATAATCCGACCCGGCTGCCCTCGCTGGATGTCACGGCTTTGCTTCCGCCCTTTCGAATTCCGTGTTTGTTGGTTTCACATTCTTCTTCCTTTTTTCCATTTATTTCTGTACTTCGACGAACCTGACCTTTTGCCTTTCTCCCCTCGGCTCGACGTTGAGCACCAACTGCAGAGCCACCGAGCCGACTCCCTGCCGCGAATACCACCGCATAGCCGACTACTGCCGGCCCCTTTGTTCCTCGCCCGTTTCCCATCATGGTCGCCGCGTCGAAGCCCGTGATCCCCCGGAACGACAATGTCGCCCACGCCCTCGCCGGCGCCGGAGGGGGGATCCTGTCCATGGTGCTGACGTATGTCGTGCAGCCGCGCCTCGATCCAGCATGCCCGCCGCCATTGCTGTACTGACCTCCTGGCCTCTCCCCCGCAGATACCCGCTAATCACCCTGTCCACCCGCGCCCAGGTCGAGTCCAAGCGCGCCGAGTCGGCCTTCCTCGAGGCCGCCCGCCGCATCGTCGCCCGCGAGGGCGCCTCGGGCCTGTACGCCGGCCTGTCCTCGGCCCTCTTCGGCATCAGCGTCACCAACTTTGTCTACTACTACTGGTACGAGTGGACCCGCTCCTTCTTCGAGTCTGCCGCTGCCCGCGCCGGCCGCGCCTCGCGCAAGCTCACCACCGTCGAGTCCATGCTCGCCGGCGCCCTGGCCGGGTCCGCCACCGTCCTCATCACGAACCCCATCTGGGTCGTCAACACCCGCATGACTACCCGCAAGCAGCAGGTCACCGCTGCCAAAGCCCCCGCCGCCGACGAGGAGGCCGCCACCGCCGCTGCCGCTGCCGGCTCGGAAGAGAAGCCGGCCGAGGGGGAGGTCGCCGCCACCGGCGACGAAGCTGCGGCCCCCAAGAAGGACGAGGAGGAAGCAACCGGAGAGAAGGCGGCACTGCAGAAGAGGGAGACCGTCCCGGGCACCTTGGCCACGTTGCTGGCGCTGCTCCAGCACGAGGGCCCCCAGGCGCTGTTCCGCGGCGTCGTCCCCGCCCTGGTGCTGGTCATCAACCCGATCCTGCAGTACACGTTGTTTGAGCAGCTCAAGAACGCCGTCGAGAAGCGCCGCCGCGTCACCCCCATGATCGCCTTCCTTCTCGGCGCCCTCGGCAAGCTCTTTGCCACAACCATCACATATCCTTACATCACCGTCAAGAGCCAGATGCACGTCGCCGACAACGGTGCCAAGAAGGAGGGCATGTCCGAGGCTATCAGCAGGGTCATCAGGGAGGAAGGCTATGCCGGTCTTTACAAAGGTGAGGATATACCGATAAGTCGCGTCACTCGCGCTGCTGCTCGTTGTCACGGCTAACAAAGTATTTCCTGCGTCTAGGTATTGGCCCCAAGGTCAGCCAGAGCGTTTTGACTGCAGCCTTGCTATTTGCGTTCAAAGATGTGCTTTATGAACAGACGGTCCGGCTCCGCGGAACTATGGCGAGGAAGTCGTTGTCCGGCTGAAAGACCTCTGGCCTGCCATGATCCGCATCTCCGATACATCTTGACTACTTGAGACACACGTCACACACCCAGGGTTGAGGAGAAAATACGACGGGATAAGTCTATGTGGGCTTATTCAACATGCTTGCTTCTATATGGTTTGACTGCGGCCAAGCTCGCCTCGGCTTCACCGACTCACCGATGCCGACGCCAAGGTGCAAGTGCGGCGGCGTTGTTCCACCGATAGGCGCAAAATCGGAGGTAAGAATAAGTCAAGGTCCGAGTAGCCTCTCCCATTTCTTTCCGCCTTTGTCTTGCTCTTTTCTCTCCCATCTCGGCCATCCATTGTTTCTACATATAGGCCCAGAAAATGCACGTTTTCAATAAGCATGAGCCAAGCCACAAACAGGCTTTCTCCTTCACCCTCGCACACAAACGCGTCCTCCGCTCAGGGACCGGTTTGTTGTTATCAAGCACGGGTGATTTTAGGAACAATCCACCACTCATGATATCCCTGATCTGGCTTTGGCACCTCGGCCTTGAGCGTGGAGGACAGTCCTTGACCACCTGACCCATCCTTGGCAACGTCTGCAAGGGCCTTGCGGAGCGTCATGATGTTTATGCTCGCCGTGATGGCCGACTTGGCGCAGCTGGTGGTTCCCGTGGTCCAGCGATCGTGCGTGACCCCCGTGGCGAAGGCCTCGCGCTCGGTAAGCTTGGCGATGCGTTCGTACGCCTTGCGCGCCGCGGCGACGGAACGATCCGCGGCCTCGAGCACCTCGTCAGTCGGTAGGTGCAGCTGCGTCACCTGGCGCTCAAAGTGCTCAAAGGCGAGCAGCTCGGGGAGGCCGATGGAGGCAAAGGGCCGCATGCGGATCTCGTACCGGAGCTCGTCGGTGCTGTAGGGCCGGGGCGGGGCGGCGATCAGGCTGGTGCGGTACAAGGTCGTGTAGATGCAGTAGAGAGCCTTGGACAGCTCCGTGGTGGCGGCGGCGTCGATCATAGTAGCGCGCAGGTACGATAGCGAGCGGGTGAAGAGGGCCTCCTTGGCCGCGGGCAGGTCCCGGCCCTTGAGGCGGGCGCGGTGGTCGTTCATGCTCTGCAGCGTGAAGGCCTTGATGCGCTCCACGTGCTGCATGCGCTTCTGCGCCAAGTATGCCAGGTACCAGTACATGCCACCAAGCTCGTCGGGCTGGTACACCTCGAGTTCAAAGCCCAACTGCACGATCCACTCCATCAGCCGCAACTTGTACAGGTACGCCCACGACGAGAGCGGCAGCGAGTAGGCCGGCTCTGAAGACTGCGACACCATCGGCTTCTCATCTAGCTGCACCTGCAGCAGCTGGTCCACCTCCTCGGCATCCACCTGGAGCAACTCCCATTCCTGGATTGCGTGGCAGAAGTTGCGCCGGATCCGGCACCTGTTCTGGCAAAAGGCCCGGAAGATGTCCAGGTACGGCTGCGCCGCTCGCTGTCGGAAGATCTCCATCTGGCGCGCGATAGCGAACCGGGGGTCATGAGGCGCTTCGACGAGGTCGTTGGCGTGGTCGAGGAGCTGGCTGCAAGGCAGGACGACAAGCGACAGGTCGTCATCCATAATCTGGCGGATGCTCATTGACCCGAGGATTATGTTGTCCTTAAAAACGTAGCTCTGTAGAAGCGTGCGGATGTAGATCAGGGGCTGTGGCTTCTTGGCCTGGAACCAGAGCACAAAGTTCTTGAGGTTGACGAGGAAGGGGCCGACGGCCATGTTAGCTAGCGGCCGATGTCACAAGAACGAACGAACAAGAAATCTCGGCCCAGGCCCGCGCGCAACTCACCAGAAGCGACTGCGAGTCGGTGTACTTGAGAACATCACTGAGCTCCTTGCCGTCCTCGAACAGTCGCTGGAGGCGCCGGTATGCGTCGTCAAAGTCTATGTTGACGATCGGTCGAGGGGGCATGGTGCTGGCTAGCCGTCGCTGCAGCTTGGAGCTGAAGGCGTCGGGGACCGGGGTTCCCAAGCGGTGGGAGGCCTGTATTTGCTCCATGACTGCCTTGAGCTCGATCCAGGGGGTCTTGATAGACTCTGGGTGACTGCGGAGGTCTGTGAGCTCCATGGCTCTCAGGAGAGCGTAGCGCAACTCTAGTCTGAAATCAAGAGCCTGTACGATTTCTGGCGGGTACATGCTCTGCATCGAGTGCAGCAGTGCCCTGGCTTCTTGTATCGCCTCACGTATCTCTTCCCTGTCGATGTTGACGAGAAGACTCCTGTTGTATTGGTTTGAGACAAAGTCTTCCTCCTTTTTGTTGTTGTTTGGTTGTTATTTTCAGTGTGCTCAAGAGCCAGCGAGCCCCAAGCCGAGAGCGCCTGGCGGCTTAAATGACAGGTTCGACTGGGACAAGAAGATGCAGCCTACCTCATAATAATGTTCGCATTTTATTCCTTCATTGACATAGCAGCAAGTCTTTAAGAGGCCGAGGCAGTATGCTCGTAGGACCGTATGCATCGGAGGCCTCGAGGCCTGAGAAGCATGGTCGCGCACGAAGTCGGCCTCGTCGATAGTCATAGGTTGCGGCGTCAACATATTCTCGATGTATAGGTTGGTGAGCAGGGTTTGGGAGAGGGGGTAGCCGAGATGCCAGGCCATCTGCGATGGCATGGTGCGTCAGAGGCGTGGTTTGCCACGGAGCACAAACAGGTAATCAGGAGCGGCACGTCCTACCTCGTGGCAGAGCAGCTGGTCGATGATACCAATGACCTCCTCGGGGAGGAGAGGTCTGCAGACATCGTAGTCCGGGTCGGGCGACTCGCCATCGGCCAAACAGCCGCTGTCCATTTTCGGGTCCATAATCTTTATTTGCGAGCACGGGTAAGTAGGGGGGCGGCGGGCACCAGAGTATATCAAAGTAGCGACTCACCTCTAAGGCGCCCACGGATTCGAAGAGGGTGAAGTAGCCATCCTTGACAAGACAGCCAGGCTTCAGGGCTGGAGGATGTTAGCAACAGGACAGACATGAAATCGATCTGGAGGCGGCCAGGAGGAGACCATATCGACCTAGGACAAACGAACCCTTGGCAGCCGTCACGAACTTGTCTGTGATATCGAAGGTGATGACACCGTGACTCGTGACCTTTGGCGCGTCTGGCTGTTGGCCCCGTTCTTGCTCATGGCCGAGAGACAGTCCAGAGAGCTCTAGTTTTGGTCTTTTGTTCAGTCTTTGTTTTAATTTTTGAATTTTGGTTTCTTTGATTTTTTCCCTCGACGGTCGACGACCAAGTCGCCCAGGGCCCCTTTCAGCTGCGGGAGTTGGGGGAGGCGAGCAGGTTCCGTGGTAGAGATGGAGGCTAAACACATCACGCCTCATGCACATGCAGCAACGAAACAGGACGGCCTCACTGCCTGCGCTCATGGATTGGTACGTACCTTGCGAGACAGAGGCAGCGCCCGGGTCGGTGACGCCCAAGCCGAAGATTCCGTTCAGTATCGACATGTTGATACGTTGATGATGGCCGATGTTCTGGTCAAGGCAGTCGCATGGCCCCCGCCCTCAGGCGCGCTTTTGTCAAAACTCGGCGGGACCGGGTAGTATGGGCGGTCGGTCCGGTATTTGCTGGAGTCCTCTCACATAAGAGCACAAACGGGAAAAGATGGGGCCGGAAAGAAGCACAAACAGACAGGCTTGCCGTGTTTGCAATCTTGCAGTCACGCTGCCCTGGGCGAGAAGGCAAGGCCCGGGGTGGGTGACGGCAGTGGCAGTCGAATGGATCTCTCTGCCCGCTTCAGGCGGCAGGCCCGGCGCAATCGGGCGACAAGGCGGGGATGGTGGGCTGCTGTTTTCTCTGCACGCTGCACGATGCACCACCGATCCCGCTTCTGCAGCCAAACCCCCGAAAATCTGCGAGTCTTCCCTCGACGCGCTGAGTCCGCGAAAATAGCACGGCCACGAGAGTCGTCTGGCCAAGAATCCGCAAAGCTCTATTTAGACCAGAAAGAGTGCGTTGTGTGTGCATGTGAGAGACCAGCAAAGGTCAAGGGGCTCGGGGCGGAGAAGCTTTCCTTTATCTTTTCTTTTTTCTTCTCATTTTGCATTTACCAATTTATTCAGGCCGTCTGTTGGGCCCGATCTTGGTTCCTCCTAACTCCAAGGGTACCAGACGCTACACTCAATGCCAGTGGTGGGTTTGTAGGTCTCGAGCAGATATCCACCAGCAGTGAAACGAGTGAACCGTGAGATCCCGCCTGTTGAGATTGATGCTATCAAGATGTTGCTGTGACTACAAGCAACTTGCCAGCCACTCAGCCGATGGAGCGGGCGTCGCACCATCGTGCGCGTGTGCACGGATTCAAGGTTCATGGGTCATTTCACAATGGATGCCTGGTCCTGATCACTGCTCGGTCCATCTCTCAACGCCGGTGGACGCAATCGGCTCTATTGCTGCTCTTTCTAAATTGCTCAGGAATTGAGCCCCCTTTGTATGTTGATAATACAGCTCTGCACACAGGCTCGGGGCCAGTGCCGCCAAGTCACGTCGATCCCGTCGCGCCCTCCTCCTCCGTCTATATCCTCACAAACGTGCCTTATGACGAAGCACCCGAGGCAGCGATCTTGTTGGCCTCAGCCAGGTTCTGCGGTTCGCCTTGCTTGCCGTTCTGCGATACGTTTGACGGGAGAAATCTCGTCAGCAAAATCCACCTGCTTCCTCCTTGCCTCATCATTCCAGCCTCTATACTGTTCTGCCTGACCCGGTGCCTTTCGGTCCGTTACCGCAAGCCTATCCGATGATCCCAGAGGAACAGGGAGGAAAAAATAGCGAGGAAAAAATAGCGAGAAAGAAAAAAAAACACTCACCGTCCACTTGGCGAATCGCAGGTCCATCTCGCCCCGGCGCTCGGCGACAAGCCTCTTGTCCTCCTTCAGGCTTCGGCGGACAACACGGCCGGCGATGGCCAGGTAGCGATTGTAGCTGCGCGTGGTGGTCGGTCCTTGGTTAGCCGGCTGTTTTTGGTCGCGGCCGCTGCGGGCGTCGCTCGCGCCGCAGGCGATATTCCCAGTCAATTGGGCTCAGGCTCGGATTGGACTCACGTAAGGCCTGCGGCTTTCCACGCGAATACCATTTTGTCGGATTTGTGAGGGTCGTTGGCTTGGGAATGAGGTTGCCGGGCGTGCGGGATTGCTTGCTCTCGGGAGAAAATGGGATCTTTGCTTACTGCTGGAGATTGAGACCCGCCAACCCAAGCTTGGTCCGACCATTTAGACCACGCGCAAAGTCACGTGCTATTTCCCTGAGCTCAGCCTCCCACCCAAAGTCATGGTCAATCAGCCCTGGTAGATAGAAGAGATCGACACGTCATATATACATACAAAAACAAAGGAAACTCCGATTTAGTAATTGTCCCATTTGGTAATTGAGCCATTTTTTCCCTCCCCGACAAAAGCTCCAGAAAAATAGAAAGACGAAAAGACAGCCAATCCCTTGGACTACGAACTCGACTCCCAGACGTGCTATCAACAGCGGCGGGCAGGCAGGAATTTTGTCTAGAGGTCTCCACTATATGCACAAGGACGGACTCGGCGACAGAGCTGTTGGTACATCGATTTCCCTTCTATGCAGCCTATACGTTTAGCCCCAGGTCCGCAGCATACGGCAACACATGCAGGTCTCCGACAGCCGAAACCGACACCTTGCCATCAACCAAAGCCTTCGAAGCCTATATCCCGACTGTTAGCAAGTGAATGGGGTAATAAAAAAGAAAAGGAAAGGGGAAAGAGAAGGGGAAGAAGGGGGGGAGAAGACATCAAGAGATGAATGATACTTACAGCCTTGACGTTGTCGGCGGTTACGGACTCAAAGCTCTTGATGGCCTCGGCAGCTTGGAAAAGCTTGGCGCCATGGAGCACGCTGTTGCCAGCGGCAACGAGGCCAGCACCCGTGAGCTCGTGGGTCGTGAGGGCGTCAAATTTGGCCTTGGCAATAGCCTTGGTCAGGTCCTCCTTGCTGACACCACCCTGGGCCACAGCCTTGAGCGCTTTAATCGACTCCTCGGCGACCTTGCGGACCGAGGTCGCGGGGCCCGAGATCTGGATGGTCAAGAGTCCAGAGTCCGAGTAAACATAATTCTTCGCGAGGGCTTGGACGCCCGAGGCATCCGTGGCGGCCTTGGACAGGAGAGTGAAGCCGGTCGACCAGGAGATGCTAGACTTGCCGCCGAGCAGGGCCTCCAGGACGGCAATCTCTGGCTTTGGCGCAGAAAGGCTAGCGCTGGGGAAAGCGATCACGATGGCGCTCTTGCCGGCGGCCACCGAGCGCTGCTCGCCGCCGTGGTACTTCGAGGGGGAGTCTGCCAGAGACAGCGAGCTTGAGGACGAGGTCGGGAGAGTCTTGAAGAAGCGCTCGACCCACTTGGACAGGCCGGCCTGCGAGGCTCCGTCCGAAACAAGAGCAACGTTGGGCTTGGTGTAGGCCGACTCGGCAAAAGCGGCGACCGAGTTCTCGTTCAGGTAGCCGGACAAAGGTGTTGTGCTCGAGGGGTAGATGGACGAACCAAGGCCGCTGTGGAAAGCGACCGCATGCGCGCCGTCGACGGCCTGGGCAAGGGCGTCGTGCGAGACCTTGTCTTGGGCCAAGTGGATTATAGGCTCGACCTGCTCGTGGAACTCATGGGCTACAACCAAGCCACGAGTAGTCAGTACACAGACCCCGGCCAATAGTGGACTGACTGCACAAATCGCATACTCGTGTACTTGGTCTGGCTGGCAACCTCGCCCAGCAGCTCGACGAAGTAGGGGAGGTCGTCCCTCAGGAAGGCGGCCTCAAGGATAACGACCTCGCGGGTGTGGTACGCCTTTAATTGGCCGCCTAGAAGCTCGGCTTCCCGTGTGATGCGCAGGGCGGATCGTTTTTGCGTGTTCTGCGGCCGGGTGTCAAAATTAGCTCACGAATTTCCTTGGGGGGTCCAGTATAAAGGGACAAATGTGTGAGAAAAAAAATCCTTGCCTTGAAGGCAAACTCCTCCAGGCCGACAGTCAGGCCGGGCAGCGGCTGGTACCTCGTGCCAGCCTTGGCAACGAGGGCAAGCTTGGTAGTCGGTCCGTGGGCGTCCTTGGAGGCGACCTTGATTCCGGCGATATCGATTTGCTCGTACGATGCAGAGGCGGTGCCGGTAGCTCCTGGCGCCGGCGAGGCAAAGCCGCGCTGGGCGACCTGGGCGCAGATGGGCCGGCGGATGGCCAGCCGACCTCCCCTGGCAATGGCAGATCTTGAGATCATTTTGTGGGGGGAGGATATGCGAGGTTGGTCGTTAGGGGGCACAATGCGGTGGTGTTGCGAGGGATCGCGAACGTCCCGTCCAATTGACACTGGTGTCGAGGTCAGCAGTTGTTCCGAGCAATTTTCGAGTGGCAGCACGAAACCCCGTGCACCCGAGCAATCAAGCCCCACCTAGCTGTGGCTGTGCCGCATGGAGTTGGCCGACAGACTCCAGCCGCGTCCATCAGCTAGAACCCCAGCAGTTTACTCATTGAAGCAGACACGAAGAGATACGGGAAAAGAAAAAGAAACAGGAAAAGAAAAAGATACAGGAAAGAAGAATATTACAGGAGAAAAGAAACATCAAAAGGGGAAAACAAACAGTAAAAAGGGAAAATATACAGGAAAAAGGAATATCTACAGGAAAATATTGGGCAATGGAGGTTCCAACTAGCATCGCCGATAGACTCACCACCAGCCAGCGAGCCAGCCCACTGTCAGGTTCGATCGAATTCCACCCTTTAGGTCCCTCGGTTCGAAGAAGGTTATCGAGTTATTGGTAGCAGACCTGGCTTCGGACGGGAGCCTGACAAGCTGTTTCTCATTGAACAATCAACCGCTTTAGGTTGTTGCTTCCCATTTAGGTACCTTCCACCTAGTGCACCTATCCGTGGTTGGATATCGCCTGTGCGCCCGCCGCATGACTCGCAGCTCCTGCTGAGCTTGAACTCCACGGATTCGCAGCAGTGGGGCGATTCCCCGCCATCGTGGATGAATCGTCACCCGCCATCCAACTTGTAAGAGAGCGACGCCAGGTGAGGAAAAAAAAAAAAAAAGCCCGTACCAACAATCGCATCACAGCTCACCCAGAAGACGTCGACTCCTCGTCGCATTTCTCTCGCGCAACGCCAGACTTCTTCAATGACCCAACGGTAGCCACAGTTGCAGCTCTAGAGATAGTGAGAGAATCTCTAGAAGCTAGAACAACGAAACAGCCCCAAAAATCCCCTCGCCCCAGTCCCCGCAAGCCGGCTGCCGCGCGCACAATGTTCGTGGTGAGTGAGCATGCTTGCTCCCCGAGAACGGCCGCGAACAAACCGAGTCACCCCACGCTAACTGCGAGAACCCACGGCGCAACAGACGAAGCATCTTGCGGAGCTTTGCTCTCTGTTCATCGACGATGTCTATGGCGAGCTGCCCTCGGTATGTGATTCCTGGCTTCGCGCGCGTGCCCGACAGCCTCTCAGCGGCGCAAGATTAGGCCCGGCGGTGCTGACTAGCTGCCTACCGCCTACTCTTCTTGCAGCGCATCTTCTCCATCCTTCTCACTCGGGGACGGTCCACCGTGCAGCAGCTCGTCCAGTACACCTCATTGACCCCTCGCCAATTGCGCCACGGGCTAGCTGTCCTCATACAACATAACCTGCTGTACTACTCGGTCGGAAGCGTGCCTACCACCTACGAAGCCAATGCCCCGGCCGCATACAATCTGATCCGCGCCGGAAGGGTCCTGGAGTTAGTTAGGTCGATGCATGGCGAAGCTGCCAAGGATGTTATCCAGAGTCTGATGGTGCTGGGCAATACCAAGATTGGAGACCTCAGGGACGCCTACGCCGTCAGGATAGAAAGACGTCAGGCGCCTGTCCGCCCCACCGAGGACACCAAGATGAACGGAGACGACGACCCCTTCGCCTCGGACCACGAGGGCGACCAAGGCGACTCTACGGCTACGGACTCATCACCTGTCGAATCTGTTGACCAGCTCAATTCCATCCTGTGCCGCCTGGTGGAGGATGAGCTGCTCGTCGTGGTGGGCGCAAAGATGTTTCAAAGCTTCGACGACATCTACCGCGACGTGCAGGCTGAGGTGCAGAAGAAGGAATTTACCGGCGGCATCAAGGGCACAAAGGACAAGGAGCGCTATCAAAACTTGGTTGCGCAGCGCCTGTCCGAGATCAGAGATGAAGGCAAAAAGCTTAAGCGCAAGCTCGAGGCGCAGCCCATCGCGGCTAAGCGTCGCAAGGTCGAGAATGGAGATGTAGCCAACGGCACTCACATCTACAGTGCTCCTCCGCTTGATGTAAGCATACATCTTCTCTATCCTTTTACTACCTCTTTCCATCTTCCCCTCCCCAGTCGTCCTCTTCAATCCTTTCACTGGCATGGTCATATACATTTACTAACCAGAACCTACCATCCAGCCTGACGCGGTTCTGCGCGTCAACCATGAGAAGTGTCTCGTGGAGTTGCGCAACCGGAGGCTTACAGAGGCTGTGGCTGATAACATCGGAGAAACCACCAGCCAGATCTACGCCGTGCTGCTCAGTCTGCTCACGGCAAAGCTCTCCCGTTGCCGAGACCATCCCATCATCGATGAGAATAAGGACGAGGACGATTCGGATAACAACCGTTACGTGACGACCAACGAGGTGTTCGATCATTTGAGCCCTTCTCTTGATGTTGGATCTGGGATTGGGAGAGTAGACGCAAGCCAGGTGGACCCTCAGGGTGTGGAGAGGATTCGCAGGCGGCGTCCTCGCCCGAAGGAGCCGTACGTCGACAACGATGACGACGACGATGACGACGACGATGGCGACGTCGACCAGAACGGACACGGGCTTGGAATTGAGTATGACGAGGAACTGAAGAGACATGCTCTCAAACAGCAAAGCGGAGCGCCGGCACAAAACGGGGTAAAGGAGAGCAGGGTCAAATTCAAGGAGACCAAGGCTTCAGAGAGCCGGCTATCCCTGATGCGACAGCATCTGTTGCTCCTCTGTGAGAGCTCACAGGGGTTTCTGCGCCACTCGGGGAACGGGCAGTGGACGGTGGATTTTCGGCCGTTGGTCCGCAGGATCCAGGAGAGCGAGCTCGACACGGTGATCGAACGCAAGATCGGGCGGCACTCGCTGCGTCTCATCCGGATCCTCAGGAAGCGGGGCAAGGCGGACGAGAAGTCGCTACCGATGCAGGCCATGATGGCCAAGGGGACGGTGCACAAAATCATGTTGGAAATGCAGATGCACGGGTTCGTAGACGTGCAGGAGGTGCCCAAGGACAACACGCGCAACGCAAAGTCGACCATTTTCCTATGGTTCTGCGACACGGACCTCTCGCTCAGCCAACTGCTGGACAACACATACAAGACGATGCTCCGCTGCCTTCAGGTGCGAGAAGTGCACAGGCAAAACGCGCGAGAGGTTCTGAGGTTCGTTGGAAGGGCGGACGTCAAGGGCCGGGAGAAGGAGGCGCTGGAGAAGAAGTATTTTGACCGGTACGACCGGTACCGGAGTATCGAAGACAAGATACTGGGTCACGTGATGCGACTCGACGATCTAGTCGGCGTCCTAAACGACTACTAATCTCAGAAAGGGACACGTGGGTGGGCCGTGAGATGAAGAACGATGGGAGGTTGGAGCACTGCGCTGCGTTGTTTTATATTACTTATTACCCAATTGATCCGAGCGATTCTCGCGATGCAGCGGGGAGCCGCATTCACTTGGTGGGGGCAAGGGGCTTGTACATATTAGGTACCTTAGGTACTTATTCGTGATATATTGTGACACGGCATGGAAGAGAATCTAATCCGAGTGCTCCCTTTTATTTCGACTCTCCTCTGCTTCTTTTATTTAGTACTCGCCACCTGGCGGACTGACAGGCCTCTGCCGAACACAAGCCTTTGGCGCTGCACCGCAGAGTGTCTTGATGGCATCTTTGGTGCCTACCCCCCGTCTCGTCGTTCTCACTCTGGATTTTCTCTCTTTGCCTCTTTTTCGAGTAATCAATAGATGCATAAGCAGGCCATTATGGTCCTGTTGATGCCCCTTTTCCCATCGAAGCAAACCACCTACACCCTTTTGGCGGGGCGCAGCCAGCTGGATTGTCAGCGGGGTGAATTGTGCGCTCTGAATGGTCAGAGCTACCCCGTTCCTGGATGAGCCGGTGCGAGAGCGGCTCCTATCAATCAATGCGATTTATCGGCTGCACCGAATAATTTTTTTTTTTTTTTTTTTTTTTCCCTTTCTGAATTGCTCCTTGGGTTAGCTCCGGACACGGACTTGCATCTTTGCGCTACACTGTGTCCCCCTTCTGCCGACCGAAGACACAAAGCTACCGAGCGCCTCATCGTCTCCGACATCACTTTTTTTCGGAACTCCCTTCCCCAATCTTTTACCCCCCTCTCCCTGGCCACTTACACCCACCCCTCACAATGTCTCCTCCAGTTGGTGGCGGTCGCGAGAAGGAGTCCAACCTGGCACGGTTGCTCGGATCAGGTGAATGGCTCCCGAGCTTTTGCTATCCGTGCTACTATTCGGTGGCCAACGACTATGTACCAGGCATTCGCTGACTTTCGCATCTGTGGTTTAATCCCAGGCTCTGCGGGTATCTCGGAGCTCGCTGTGTTCCACCCCGTGCGTTTAGGCTCGCTTCGATTCGAGGACAAAGACGATCACGCATACTGATATAGCCCTTTCAGGTTGACACGATCGCCAAGCGGCTTATGAGCAACGAGACCAAGGTACTGCCGCCAACGGACACTGAGCAGATGGACAGGGCCTGCGCACCCGGAACACGACGGGACTGACACAACTCGCAACCTTCTTCAGGTTTCAAACCTGAGCCAACTTAACTCAGTCATCTTCAAGGACAAGGCCTCCGCATCGGCGGGTCGGAAGTTCTTCTCACTGTTCCCGGGCTTGGGCTACGCTGCCGGCTACAAGGTGCTGCAGAGGATATACAAGTATGGTGGCCAGCCCATCGCGCGTGACTGGCTCACGGCCGGCTACGGCAAGGACTTCGAGAACGCGTTCGGAAAGAAAACGGGCAAGGCGATACTGCACTCGACGGCCGGAAGGTATGGCTGACAACCCCCAACGGCCCGCGCTGGGTTCACCTTTTCTGCTGGTCTGTGCCAACGGACGGGAACTGACGGATGCCCTTAGTCTGATCGGCATCGGTGAGATCGTCCTGCTGCCTCTTGACGTTCTCAAGATCAAGCGTCAAACCAACCCGGAGGCCTTCCGTGGCAGGGGCGTGCTCAAAATTGTGCAGGACGAGGGCTTCGGCCTTTACAGGGGATGGGGCTGGACGGCGGCCAGGAATGCGCCGGGTTCGTTTGCTGTAAGTGGGCGTTTTCGGACCGTCACGCACCTGATGCGTCTCCAGCAGCAAGGCAAGGCTACATGATTACTGACTCTCATATCTGCGCGCACACTAGTTGTTTGGTGGATCTGCCTTCGCCAAAGAGTTTCTCTTCAAGCTAGAGGACTACAACAAAGCGTCGTGGTTCCAGAATTTTGTGGCTTCGATCGCGGGAGCATCAGCCTCGCTCGTTGTGTCGGCCCCGCTGGACGTGATCAAGACCAGGATCCAGAACAGGAACTTTGAGAACCCGGAGAGCGGCTTCCGTATCCTGTCCAACATGGCCAGGAAGGAGGGCATGTCAAGCTTCTTCAAGGGCTTGGTGCCCAAGGTACGTGTTGTCAAGAAACAAGGGAAAGGAAAGAAAAGGAAAGGAAAGGAAAGGAAAGGAAAGAAAAGGAAAGGAAAGGAAAGAAAAGAACTGACCCCCGATTCTTTCGCAGCTCCTGATGACGGGCCCCAAGCTCGTCTTCTCGTTCTGGCTCGCCCAGACCCTTATCCCCGCTTTCGACAAGGCTATTGCGGGCCACTAGGCATGCATTCGCGGCTTGGTTTGGAGCGGGTGAGGGGTGCGGGTCTGTAATACCAGAGACTAGACCTCACCCGGAATCTTGGCTTTTTCTTCGTTTCTTGTTGTTCTTAGAGATTTTGATCCCTGGCGTGCGAGGTATCTGAAAATGAGGCGTTACGATACGTTACGATATAACAATTACTCAGGACCGGACGCAATCGGCTCATTATCCAAAGCCATAATGTGTGTGTATATATAGGATAGATTTGGCATATCCGGGGAAGTGGTAGGTCGGGCATCTTCTGCTGTCAATTCTCAGCTCCTTCTCAGATCTCTTTTCGACGTCCTGTTGCTGTGGTGTGTTCCATGTTTTCGCAGGCATGAAGCGCGCGGCGGCGGTGTGACATGGCGCGATGGGACATCGTCACAATGGAGCGCGCAAGAGAGTTTCAGCTCCTGCACCTCAGTGGACAAGAGCGCGGATCCGGCCTCCACCCCACCCATCCTGCCGGCTATCGATAAAGTGCCGTTGGCGGACCCCTGTGGATGTTCTGGCAAAACAGTGGGGACTGTGCTGCGCGTTGGCGTTGTTTTGGTCGTGGTTGCCAGGGCATTTTGTTTACAGTCAGAGTCGGGAGCTCCGACAAGCCAGGCCTAGCTTGACTGGCGACGGCATAGCATTGGCCGAGACGACGTGCGAGGTCAACATCCCACTCGCCCATTTCGGTTCCCATTTATTATACGGGATCCCGGGGTATAGCTCCAGGGGGACGGCCTCGATCTTTTATTTTTCTCAACCCACATTTCCCTGCAGGAGGGACACAAGAAGGCAAAGGCAGAAGAGAGAGCAACTCCTTTTTTACAAGCATCATCACCAACAGATATCTACAACGACACCACGTCCCGACAACTACACTCTCTCTTCCTACCAGTCTGCCTGCCTTCCTCCACGCCCGCCCACTCCGGCACACGTGCCTGATGTAAACCACCACATTCCACTGCTGCCGAACTAGCGTCACGATGCCGCCGATAGAACGGGACGTCCCCAGCCAGCTGGACCGGACCCTGAGACACCAGCATTCCGGCTCTTCGGACCACAGCCGCGCGTTGATACCAATGTACGTAAAGTCGAGAGGGCGTATCTCGCGCCGCGTGAGCATGAGGGGAAGCAGACTGAAGTACGGGACTGACCACAGAACTCTCCAACCACAATAGGTGGGACAGCTCCGACCCGGACAGGGCGCCGCCGCCGCTCCCTCTCAACCCCCAGTCACCCAGTGTTGGCGGCTCTCCGTCCAAGCCAGGCACATCGGCCGCTATCCAGTCGGCCCACGCAGCGCTGGCCGAGAAGGCCCGCGAGAATTCGCTCGTACCAGCGCCTCTCGGCAAGAACGGGACCCACCGTCGCATGCAGTCGACGCAGCACGGCAGCGTCCGTGACCTGGGCTTCATGATTGAGAGCGGTCGAGAGTCGCTCAACTCCACCCCGCGCTCACATGAGAAGTTCCCCCGCCCCGGAACGCCCCGAGACCCCTTTTACGACTCGAGGCCACAGGACGACCGGGAAGCAGCACCAGAGGTCAAGGTGCTCGCGCTCTCTCCCGGCCCTAGCCTGACGCCTATAGTCAGACCTATTGCTCGCCGCTCAACACACAGCATCCTCGGCGAGAACACGCCGCCGCAGTCGGCCACGATGCTAGCACTGCAGAACCTGTCCACCCCGACCAGGGACAGGGACAGGGACAGCAATGGGAACGGCAATGGCAACAGTAATCACGGTAACAGTCACAGCAAGCCTCCGAGAGAGCTGCGGGAGCTTCCCCAGGCGCCTGCCGCCTCGGCGCCCAGGGACAATAGGGACAATAGGGACAACCATAACCCCCCCAAAGAGAAGCAGCCGGCGCAACCCGAGCCGGTACCGCTTTCTAATGTGACCAACTCGGCGCCGTCTACGGCGCTTATCAGGCAGCCGCCCAACGCCGCCCTGGACTCGCTGTCGCAGCAAATCCTCAGCCTGACCAACATCGCCACGTCGCTGCAGAAAGAGATGTCGCAGCTGAGTCGCCGCAGCAGGGACAACGCTACCGACCTGCTGAGCCTGAAGGAGGCCACCAACACACGCGACGAGGACATCCGCCGCAGCCTGCGTGACCTCCTCACCAGCACGAACGAGCTCTCGTCGCGAGCCTCGACGAGGGACCCCTACGGCGCCAGTCTGCTTCTCGATAGCAAGCCTCACCCTGCGGGCTCCCCGATGTCCAAGGTTGCGCGGCCCTTCTCGCTCCCACGCATCCCGTCTCTCAACAGCTTCTCCGCGTCGCTGGACGGCGACCGCATGAGCACCCCGTCGCTCGTCGGCCCTGTGGCCGACGGCCCCGCCACTATCTCCCTACTGGAAAAGATTGTGCGTGATATGGGCACCAAGGAGGGCCACGAAAACCTCGTCTCTCGTCTCTCGGACGTGGCCGACAAGGTTGCGGGCATGGCAACTGCAAAGAAGGTGGAGGAGCTGCTGAACCTCGTCAAGAGTAGCCATGAGCAGTCCGCCATTGTCACTGCCACCGATGCAAGCGGTGGTGGTGGCCGTGGCGGATCAGTGCCGCCAAGAAAGTTCAGCTTCGATGGAGACCCGTCGTCGCCTGGGTCTCACGACGTTGGGTTCGCCGGCCCTAGCGGAGGCACTCTGCAGCGCACAGGAGAACGCCTGCTTGCCGATCCCGGCGCTCGTCGTTCGTCGGCGCCGACTTCGGGCGAGCCGGACGCTATGACGGGCGACATCCTCAACATCATCCGAACTGTCAAGGACAGTGTCGCCCAGGGCGGCGGGCTGACCGCCGAAGTCAAGGCGCTCGTGCGCGAGCTACGAGGCGAGGTGCTAGGGATGGGGCGCGAGATTGGGCGACGGCTAGAGGAGGTGCAAGCCAAGAAGCCGAACCAACCCGAGACCGTGACACGGGCCGAGATGGGCCGGGTCGTAGACGAGGGGCTCGAGGAGATGAAGCAGCACATGAACCAACTACTCAAAGAGCACCGGCGGCAGTCGGCCACGGCCATCGCGTCGCGAGGCCCCGTAGTAGACTACGCCGAGGTGTACAACTCGGTCCGCGCGGCGCTCAAGGACTCGCAGGCATCGCGGCCGCGCAAGGAGGAGGTCACTCGCGAGGACGTCATGGACGCGGTGAAGGAGGCCTGGGAAACGTACAAGCCCGAGATCGAGGTACAAACCATTGGACTGGAGCGCGACGAGGTGCTGCAGTGCCTGCAGGAAGGCCTGCGCGAGCACGCTCCATCCAACGACGCCGCCCCCGGGGCCACGCGCGACGAAGTGCTTACGGCCGTGGTTGAGGGCCTCAAGCATTTCGTGCCGCCGCAGGTCGAGACGCCCCCGACTCTCTCGCGAGACGAGATCCTTGACGCGGTCAGAGAGTGTCTCGAGGAGTTCGAGTTCCCGGTTGCCGCGTCGGCAGTGGGCGCAGAGGTGACCAAGCAGGACATGCTCGACGCGGTCAAGGAGGGCCTTGAGGGCCTGGAACTGCCAATGCCCGAGCCCACACAGTCTACAGTCAGCAACGACGAGGTTTTGGAGCGGCTGGGCGAGATCGTCGAGTTCATGCGCGACGAGTTCCGTGCCGTGTCGGCCGAGGCCAAGCAGAACCTGGCAGCCAACGAGCGAGATACGGAGCAGGTGCTCGACGCCACCAAGGACGGATTCGAGAAGCTGCGAGCTGACATCGAGTCCTATGTCGATAAGGCTGCGGGCGCCAATGGCCAGGAGCGCTTCCTAGACGGGTTTGTGCGCACGCTCGACGATTTCCGTGAGGAGATTGCCGAGCTCGTGTCGAAGTCGTCTGACAGCTCACGCAAGGTGCTGACGACGGAGATCGAGAACCTGCGCGACGCTGTCAACTCGTCTCTCGTCCCCATGTCTGCCGTGCCCACCGCCAATAGTGGTGGGAGCAACAAGGAGGTCCTCGAGGCGCTGCACGATGGCATCAGCAGCCTGCGCAACGAGATGGCCAGCCGGCCCATCGCGGGCACCAACGAGGTTCTCGACGCGCTGCAGGAGAGCATGCAGGACCTGCGCGAGTGCATTGAGCGCCTCGGCAACAAGCCAATCGACCTGACCGCCAACGATGAGATCCTCGACGCCCTCAAGACGGGGCTAGACGGCGTCAAGTCGGACATCAAGTCGGACATCAACGACATCCGCGAGCTGGCCAATCCCAACGAAAAGGCCGTGGCCACGATTGATAACTCCATGAGCACCGCCATCGTGCCCATAGACGTGCTGCGGCAGGACGACATCAAGAACCTCGAGAGGCTCATCGCCCAGCTTCAAATGAAGATGGACACTATGGAGGCCCCGGCCGAGACTAGCGCCGCCTCGGTGGCTGTTGCTGCTGCCACGGCTGCTGCTGCCGCCGTGCCCACGCTCACCAAGGACGACGTTGCGTCCAAGCTCGATCTTTCGGGCGCGGTCGAGACGCTAGCCTCCAAAAAGGACCTTTCTGGTGTGACCGAGACTTTGGCATCTAAGGAGGATCTGTCGGGCGTGACAGAGACTCTGGCGTCTAAGCAGGACCTTTCGGGGGCAACCGAGACTCTTGCGTCCAAGGACGATCTTGCGGGCATCGTCGAGAAACTGCAAAAGCTGCAGGAAACCGTCGAGGCGGCTGCTGCCAGTGATCGTGACTCTGCAGCGCCCGATCCGGCTACAAGGGAGGACGTGGTTGCGATTGAGACTATCCTCCGGAACACCAAGGGACGACTTGACGACATGGTGGACGGCGAGCAGGCCGTGCGCAAAGACCATATTGACGCGCTGGAAACGGTGGTGCTCGAGACCAAAGAGTCGCTCGGGGCGCTCAAGACCAAGCTCGAGTGTCTTGAGGGACTCTCGCGGCAGGAGGACCTCAAGGAGGTGGAGTCACTGATTGCGCAGGTGGCTAACGAATTCGAGGAACTCAAGGAGCGCCACGAGAAGCAGCTCGACGACCCGGAGCGCGTCACCAAGACGGACGTCGAAGCCGTCGAGGCCATATGCCACGATGTCAAGACGGCCGTCGACCGGATGGTCGGGACCGATCTGGCCGCTCTGCCCACCCGCGACGACTTGCAGAGGCTGGAGGCCCTCTTAGCCGAGGTTCGCTCGATGGCGGGCTCAGAGGCCGAAAAGACAGCCAAGGCCTTCGAGGACCGCCAGGCTGAGACCGTCGGGGTGGGCGAGACGGTCAACGAGGTCAAGGCCTTCCTCGAAGAATTTCAGTCAACCGTTAAGGGTCAGCTTGAGGAGGGCGCCGGCGGCGTCGAGAAGGTCGGGCAGCTGCTGGAGACTCTGGGCGAGACGGTTGGCAAGAGCGCCAGCGTCGGCGACGAACTCAAGGAGATGCTCGAGGCCGTCAAAATCGAGGTGGAGGAGTCGCGCGTTGGCGCCGTCGGGGCTAAGCTCGAAACGGACGAGAAGCTCCAGCAGACGGCGGACGCGGTGGCGGCCAAGATTGACGAGAAGGTGGGCGAGCTTGTAAGCAAGTACGATGCCTTCCAAGCCCAGATGGAGGAGCGGGCCAAGAGCGGCGAGACCCGGGACGAGCAGCTGGAAGCGGCGGTGGTGGGTAGCAAGGCAGTGGCGGACGAGCTCAAGGCACTGATCGACACGCTTGGTTCGACCGTGACGGACTCGCTCGAGAAGATGGAGGAGGCGTCCAAGACGGTATTCGGGCGCGTGGAGGATCTCGTAGGCCGCGTCGACGAGAACCACACGGACGACAAAGCCCAGCACCAACAAACGCGCGACGAGGTCAAGCGCGCCGCCGATGCGGTCGAGGGCCTGCAGGGCCAAGTTTCCGAGTATCAGCCACAGATCCTCGAAAGCCTCAAGGACGTCCTGCTCATCGTCGGCCAGCACTATGAGCACTCCAAGGCGTCCACCGAGACCATCCAGGAGAAGATCGAGGAGGCCAAGCCGCCGGAGCTGCCTATGTTGCCCCCTCCGCCGGAGAAGTACGACGACAGCCAGGTTGTGCAGAAGCTTGACCATCTCTCGGAGAAGTACAACGGCGCCGTCCTGCTGGAGAAGCTTGAGGACCTCGCGGCGCGCTACAACGGCGATGTTGTCCTGGAGAAGCTCGAGGGTCTCTCGGAGCGTCACAATGGTGACGTTGTTTTGGAGAAACTTGAGGGCCTCTCAGAGCGCTACAACGGCGACGTGGTCCTCGAGAAGGTTGAAGGTCTCTCGGAGCGTTACAACGGCGACGTCCTTCTCGAGAAGATCGAGGGTCTCTCGGAACGCTGCAACGGTGATGTCCTTCTCGAAAAGATCCAAGGCGTCTCGGAGCAGTGCGGCGGCATCCTCCTCACGGTGCCCGAGAAGGTGGACGGCATGACTGAAAAGCTCGAGGGGGGGATTCTCGCCAACGGTGAAAAGCTTGACAAGCTGGTGGACAAGGCCGACCAGGACAGCACCGCGATCAACGAGAAGCTCGATAAGCTGTCGGACAAGACCGACGGGGACCAGCTTATCGTGGTCGACCGGCTCGACAAGCTGTCGGAAAAGGCCGATAGCGACCAGCTTGTTGTGGTTGACAAACTCGAAAAGTTATCGGAAAAGGTCGACAGTGACCAGATCATAGTAGTCGAAAAGCTTGAGAAGCTGTCTGAGCAGGCCGATGCTGGTCAGATCGTCGTGGCTGAGAGGCTCGAAAAGCTGTCGGAACAGGTCGATAGTGACCAGATCGTTGTGGTCGACAAACTCGAGAAGCTGTCAGAACAGGCCGGCTCGGGCCAGACGGCGTTGCTCGAGAAGCTGGAGAAGTTGTCTGACAAGGCCAGCGAGGACCAGACGACGGTTCTAGGCAAGCTCGAGGGCGTGGCAGACAAGTGTGAGGCGGGTGCGCTTGGCAACGGCGAAAAGCTGGATCAGCTAGCAGACAAGGTCGACCAAGACAAAGCTGCAGTGCACGACAAGCTGGACCGACTGGTGGGCCACGCCCAGGAGGCGGACACGGCCTTCACCCGGCTCGACACACTGGACAAGGTGCACCAGCAGGTCATACAGACGGCGGCCGAGGTGGCGGCCCTCGTGGCGGCGCAGACGGCGCGCATCGAGGACGACCGCCAGGAACGCGAGAAGACGCTGCGGGAGACACTGCTGGCCCTGGAGCGCGGTGCGGCCCAGAAGGAGGCCCTCGAGGCCAGCGTGGCCGCTCTCCGCGAGGAGCAGGAGTCGCTCAGGCGCAGCGTCGAGGCCATGCGCGCCGAGCAGGAGGAACTGGCCCGCCGGAGGACGCGGCTCACGGCCGACGTGGCCTCGCTCGAGACGGCCGCCTCGCTGCGCCGCGAGGAGCTGCGCGAGGTCGAGGATCGCGCGCAGGGGCTCGAGCGGCGCATCCTTGAGGGCGTCATGGACCACTCGCGCGTGCTGCTGATGGCCAAGGCCGGTGGCTTCGCCGGCAAGGGCCGCGATGCAATGAGCCGCAAGCGCGTGTCCTCACAACGCCAGGGCCAGAGAGACTCGTCGGCATCAGCTGCCCCGGAGGACACCGCCAGGGCGGGTGCTAAGCGTTCGTCAGAGCACAAGAAGCAGCGAGCAGTGCCCATCAACATCGCGATGACGACGCCCTCTAACCGCAACAGCCTGGCGCCGCCCAACCAGTCTGGCGGCGGTGGCGTAGCCCGACGCATCGTGTCTCTCAGCCAGATCAACAACAACGTCGCTGCCGGCGGCTTCAAGCGCAGCCAGAGCGTGCGCCAGTCCGGTGGGCGGTCGGGCATGCGCAAGAGCAGCTGGGCGGGAAGCCGCGCCACTACGCCCGCGCCAGTGCCGCCGGTTCCAGCAGTACCAGCCGTGGTCGCTAAGGGGTACGGTGATCTCGACGCGGACCGGGAAGACAAGGAGAACAGCGCGCCGCGGTCGCCCGGTGGAGAGGATGACGACAGCGACTACGACGAGGCGGGAAATGCGCCGACTCCACGGCACCAGCCTCACCAGCCTGCCCTTTCCGTCATCCACGCGGGCGGCACCGAGATCGACGGCGACGACGGCCAACCGAGCGACACCGAGACGCTGCGGCGGTCGAGCCTAGGCACTACGGTTATCACGGAAAGCAGCGTGGCGGGCACATATGACGACGAGACGGGCAGTGAGGACGGCGACTACGATCACAACCGTGACGACAACCACACCACCACCAATGACAACTACTCGGACCGCGATGACGACTTTGACGACGCATCGAGCCAGTACACCGAGAGTCAGGCCGGTGCGCCCGAGGGGAGCGAGCTGGTGCTGTACCAGAGTTGATCGTGATTTCCAATGAACCGTTCTGGGTGCTGCTGACGTCCGGTGTATGTTGCAGGAGAGGAACAGTGAGAAATTAGCAGGGAATGGGCAGAGCTTATCGTCGTTGGTGTACAAACGGGAAGGTGGAGGGAGGCTCTTTGATCACTTTTTCCCCTAAAGTTTTTGTTTATTGCACTCTTGCTTTCCAGTGTCTTGTTTTGCTGTTTTTAGGGTTGTCTTTTCGGCTGTTTGGATTCTTTCTTGCCTACATTTATCCTTGTCTGTCTTGACTGTATTATGAATCGAGTACTCGGGTATAACGAGCATCCGTCCTCTTTGGGATCTGTTTACTGGCCAATGCCATCCTCGATTTGGATTTCGCGCTCACCTCAGGTATCTTGCATGTAAAACGTCTACGCAGCACGCACAAATGCTGTCCTGTATGTCTATGCCATTCAGCTGATAGTGTTAGAAAGACGGGCGCTGGCGAGCGTGGTCGAGAGTTGGTTGATTCATTCATTGTAGGAGCAACTTAACATCGAAGATGAACGGAACAGAAAAGGGGTATAAATTGAACGAACAAACAAAACCGGGATGCATCAGACCAATCCACACACGCTATGCCGCCCCTGTCTCCAGATAAGCCAAGAAAAAAACCAAGGCAAGTGAGGATATAAAACAAGAACGGGCGAGCATTAAGAAAAAGAATAAGAAACAAAAAGACAAAACAATTAAGCGTAACCATTCATGTCCATAACACCTTGCTTCGTCTTGCTGTGCAGCCCAAGCAAAATACAAGCATGAGTTAACCACCTCAAGGAGCCACCCTAGCTGTTCCATTATTGTCATGCCACGCATCCATGATGCAAAATTCCAGCTTCGGCAGCCAGCGAACATATCGACGCATAAACTAACACCCTGGCCCCTCACATGTCGTCCACCGCGCTTCCCCCGTCACTCCCCTCCCGGTCGACGCCGCTGAAGGTGACGCGCGGCGGCCGGCCCGTCGCCGCCCACGACCTGCCCAGCTTGCTCGGGCGTGCGATACCGCCTCCTCCACCGGGGTCTATGCTGCCGCGCGCTGAGGACGAGGCCGGAAGCGGCATCGTCGCCGACGGCGCGTACTCCCTCCGCAGCTGCCTCTCGATCGGCGACGGCAGGGGCGCCATGGGCGTGGTGGTCGGCCCGGGCTCTCCGCGTCTGGTCGTCGGCAGCGGCTTGGGCATACCCGTCCACCTGGTGGGCGTGTCCATGACCGTGGCCGAGGGACGGGGAGTCGCGGCCACTGGGGCTTTGCCGGCCGTCCTGGACGCCAGCGGGATGCCCTTGGCAACCACGTCGTCTTCGTCGTCGTTGTCAAACTCAGTCGACGTGGGCCCCAACTGGACCGAGTCTGCGAATCTCGACGCGGATGCGAGCTTCTCCCGGAACGATCTGAGCCGGTCTGCGCTGGGGCCCATGGTCACGTCCGAGGAAGAGCCAGCTCGGTTGTGGTCGGTTGTAGAGTGGCGTATCGATGCCTGGGCGCGACTTGAGCCCTCGGACCGCTCCGATATTGGCGGTAGAACCGAGTCTCGCGCCCCGGCGGGGGTGGGGTACAGGTAGCCGTGCTGCTGCTGTTGTTGCTGCTGCTGATGCGGCTGTTGGGGCGTGAACGGCCCGGTGATGCTCTGGGAGAAGCGGCTGGCTCCAAACCGCGAAGGAGGCACGGGCTGCAGGTAGGAGCTCCCAAGCGATAAGTCGTCTGGAGCTTGTCTTTGCCGCGGCTGAGAACGAGGATTCGCTGATGAACCGAGCAGAGAATCCGAGAGCGGAGCGGCGGCGGGATACCCCAAGTCTGGCTGGGAATGCGGACGCTGGGCGCGTTGGCCGCGAGTCTGTGTTGTTGGAGGTGGCGCTTCTTCTGTTTGTCTCGGCCCGCCTTCGCGTCCTGGGGGGAAGAACGGAGAGACAGCAAAGGCCGGCGGGGCGGTGGCGGCCTGGCTCCGGCGGAGACTCGAGCGCAGCGGCGTCCTGCCACCGCCAACAGCCGCCTCGCCGCCGCCGCCTCTGCGCACCTGTGTGATTTGGCCGAGCCAGAACCCGAGAGCCTGCCGTGCCTGCCTTTTGCGGTGCTTGTCGGCCAGCCCCGAGGCCGTGTGCTCCCGCCCCCGTATCGTGACGAGCCGGAGTTCCCAGTCCTCCAGCCTGGCCGCCGCGACCGCCTCTGCCTCGTAGGCGGCGGTGTCGGACCATCCGGCCTCGAGTCTGGACGCCCCGCGGCGCCATGCCCCCACCACCGCTACCGTTCTGACCTCGAGAGCCGTCTGGCCCATGCCAATCATTCGGTTTGTCTCGCCGATCCATGCATTCAGCCAGTCCACCATCTCGTCCAGCAGCTGCTCCTGTCGCGACCTCTCGAACTCCCAGCCGGCCACGGCTCTATTGTATGTGGCCTCCCGCCAGATGGCCAGACAGCCGGCCCGGCGCCCGATCTTGGTCGTCCGCCGAAACGCCAGGTACGTCGACCTCAGCCTCTCCTGACGCGCTGCCTTGGCGAGCCGCGGCCAGGCTTCAAGACAATTCACAGCGCCGACGTAGAAGGCACCGCGTTGGGCCGCGTCCTCCATCTCATCGTGTTCCGACGTCTGCGCCGCCCAAAGCTGCACCGCCTGCGCCGTCGCCTGCGCCGAGTCCGCCCTTCGCGCTTCGTCTTCCATCCACTGCTTCTCTCCGAGCTGCCTGCTCATGGCGCCAACAAATGCATCCGCCATCGTGGTCCTGTAGCACAGCTTGGCCAGCGCCCCAAGTTCTTTCTTCCTGCGCTTCCCCTTGGCATATGCTGCCCGTAGGCCCAGCAGTGCGGATTCCTTGGCCGAGTTCCGATAGAACCTCCGAAGGAGCTTCAACCTCTCCTCGAGCACCCATTGATAGGTCGAAGTGAGAAGCGTGAGTCCGTCAAGGTTCTCCCTGAACAGCTTCAGCTCAAGCTCGAGGACCCAGTGCCGCGCAAACTCCCGGATGCTCCGTCGTTGGGCGGTTTGCTTCTGCGTCTCCATGGCTTGGACACTCGACATCCACACATGCGTGCACTCGGTCTTGATGCGTTGCTCTCGGGACACCAACTCTCTCCTCAGCTTGCCCTCAAGACTGGCCCGTGTCTGCCAAGAGCTGAGCAGATCGGAACGTTGGCGCTTCTCCAGTTGGTCCAAGGCCTCCACCGCCGACGCCTTCGTTTCCGCGCTTCTCCTTCTCCATGTGCAGAGTGAGCTGGCGCGCAGAGTGTGTACGGCGTCCTCTTCAGCGGCCGCATGCAGACTTCTGCACAGGCCGACCTCGCGTTTCCATTTTTGGGTACAGTCCTCCGCCAGACGCACCGAATACCAGAGCTCAGCCGCGCACGCTTGGTACTCCCGTCGCCACTTTGTAAAGCATCGCTTTGCGAGGTCTGCAGTGTACATCTGGGCTGAGAGCTGTTTGCGTTCTCGGCGTTGCTCTAGGGCGTTGCTCCACGCGCCGAGCAGCCCGGTAGCAGCGAATGCCCTCACCTTGGTCCGGTCGGCCGAGACCTTTTCGGACCACGCGCCGAACACCTTCTTCCTTAGCAGGTGCCTCCGCGCGATCTCGGTCCGCTCCGCCTCGTTGCCCGCCGCAGCTCCCCAGTGAGTAAAGGCCTTGTGCAGGAGCGAGAGATCAGCCGCCCGTGCCGCGCGCCTCATCATTCGCTCATGGAGCCGGGCGCTCTCGGCCTCTCGCCTAGCCATCTCCGCTTTACGCATCACGGCCTCTGCTTCTTGCCTGGCAGCCTCGGCACCTTGCCTCACTATTTCGGCCTCCCTTCTGATGGCTTCGGCCTCTTCCTTAGCCGCATCAGCAGCCCGCTGGCGCTGCTCCAGGCCTTCGGCAATGGCTTTCCACGTATGCCCGCGCCAGAGCTTGAAGGTCCTGGTCAGGATGGAACGACGCTCAAGTGTGAAGGCCCAGGTGTTCATGCCGTGTGTGGACGCCATCAGGTGTTCGTAGCTATCCCGCCACGCAACGAAATATTTTTCTATCTGCCGGCCCTCGAATATCCGAACCTTTAGCTCCATGTCCTCTAGCTGGGGCTCGGGCTTCAACCTGTCAAGGGATGGCGCAGCAACACCCTGAGTCGTTAGGGGGTTAAAATGCGACTGTAGCCACGGCGGTTTCGGCATGCCGGCACGCGGAGCATTAGAGACGGCGGCGTACGATGGGGGCTGTCGAGGCCCTTCATGAGGCCTGCGGTAGAGGTAGCCGAGGAGGTCAGGGTTGTACCTAGGGCCCTCATCATGGTTGGCACCGCGATCACTAGGAAATGGAGACATGGGGCTAAGCAGGAGGTGGCCTTCGAGGCTACCACGATCCATGCGGAAAACCCCGCTTTCGATCGTCTCGCCGTTTCGTGAGACGTCGGCCTCTTGAGACTCGTCCTCGTGAGGGATCGGGTTGCTAGGTCGCAGCGGAAGCTGATTGGGGCGTGTGTGGTGATTCTCGTAATCATCATCCATGCCATCCTCCGCGCCCGAGAGGTCGGGCACGACCTCGTCGGCGTCGAGTGATGAGTCGCCGCCAACTGATAGTGCGCGGTGCGGCCTGCCTCCCCCGAGATTGCCCGGCTTGTTGGGGGCATCTGCACGCAGCGCCGGCCCAGACTGTGCATCTGTTTCCAGGAGCCACTTGGATAATATCGGGAGGTCCTTATGACCCAGACTCGGCGGCAGGGCGGCGAGGGGTGGCCTTTCGGTCGAGGTTGGCGAGGACAGCAGCGATGCGGCACGTCTGCGAGGAGGAACAGCGTACTGCGGCATGTTCTCGAGGGCTTCCGTCGCGATAGTATCTGAGTTCCGGCGTCGGTGTCCATTGAGGTCTGCAGCGATGGGGAACACGCCGCGCGGCACAACGTTGGCAGAGACGGAGGAAGCCGTGTTGACGGACGTGACCGAGCGCGCAATCCGGACCGGCGATGACATCTCGGCGCCATCATCGATACCAGTAAAAATCCGGCCGTCGAGGGAGAGCTCAATGTCCATGCTGTCTAGGACGGACCGGAACTTCTCGAGCAGGCTCTCCGAAGCACCTCGCCTCGAGCCAATCTTGAAGAGGAGGGCCGACATCTTTGGGTCATCGATCGAAAGCCCATACTGCGGAAAGACCTGCTCGGCGCCCTGGAAGAGGGCTGAGACACCTGTGTGGTTGCCCTTGGTGTCGGCGAGCAGGATCTGGTGGCCGCGCTTGACGGCATGGTACATGATTTGGATATCTGTGCGGGAGGCAAAAACAACAGTAAAAAGAAGTGGTCAGCAGCGTGCGCAGGTTGGCGAGACGGGCAGGGGGTCAACGCACCCTCCTCGGAGTAGTGCTGGTCCCGTCGCGGAGGCGAGGGGGGAGTCGGTGTGGTTCTGCCATCGCGGACGGAAGGCAAGTCTTTAGGCGGCATGGGGGCGAGCGCGCCGGCGAAGTCATTATTATGATGGGATTGGCCGGGATCCCAAGCGCAGGCGGCGGTGTCGCCCGTTGGCGGTGGCCGCTAGGGTTGGTGGTGATCGGCGCGCAAGATGTTTTCTGAGCGACGAGGATGCCCGAGGACGAGTGCAGTCGCGAAGCTCAGGAAAAGCCCGATCGAGTTGGGCGTGTCAGCGATGCGCGAGGCCGCGACCACGCGGGATCGATCTAATGACACCACGCACCCGTCGTCGTCGTCGCCGGTCAAGAGCGATTCGCTGGCGGCCGCATTTGGCAACGGCAACAAAGGGAAAACGGCCAAAACGGTGCGCGGTGGTGGACGGATCGTTGCGGTGTGTTGTTTTTGCGCCCGCCGAGGCTCGAGCACGATCGAAATCGCGAAGGGTGGCGATAGGATTGTTCGGATAGCGAATTGAAGGCTGGTGAAGCTACTCGACAAATTAATGCAGCAGCTGGGGCTTGCGCGTGTACAATATCAAAAATAAGCCCCAAGCACAAGAAGATGAAGAAGAGAAGGGACCAAAGAGCAATCAATCGGGCGACGATCCAGGTGCCGGCGCACGACAGCTGCGAGGGCGACGGATGAATTAACGAATGCGGCAACCCAGGGTGACCTTGCGAATAAAGTTAACCAGGGAGCTTGAGCGGCACATGCATCCCGACCAACCTTTTTTTTTTTTTTTTTTTTTTTCTTGTTGTCCAGTCGCTTCGCAGCTGTCGCGTCGACATGCAGCACCGGGGGACAGGAAGGCGCGTAAATGACTTGTCGTGCAGCAACCCGCGTCAAGACGCCTCTTCTCCCATCAATCGACGTATTACATAATACCCACCCCACACCCCACTTCACGAGCACTCGCGTGATGGCATGGAATGCATGGGGGAGGTTGGAAATTCCAAGTCGCTCCCGCAGCCCTGAGTGTGCCAGGACCGAGAAGCCATCTCGGTTTATCACATCGATACCTACACCTTGCGAGATGCAACCCAGGACACGCCCCATCCAGAAATTCGCCCAAGCCGTGTCGCAATGCTCGGCCGAGGCGAGTTCCTCTTCAGCAGCCCCAGCAGTTTGTTTCAAAGACGACCAAGACTGCTAACTTGACGTAACCTGACATCCAGGCCGCCGTCTATGGCAAATGCATAGTTGAGGACTACAACGCCGTCCACAAGGATAAGTGCAAGAAGGAATTCTTGGAACTCAAGGACTGCTATCTGGTAAGCCGCATTGTCGGACGCTGTTTCTTCCTTAGTCCCGTCCAGCTCGTTCTCATTCGCTCTTCGTTTGCTTATAAGTGGCCACAGGCAGCATCCAAGAAACCACGGTGAAGATAGCACCGCCGATGTACCTCCTAAGAGGCGCTCCCAAGAGAAACACAAGCACCTTTACTTGTTGCAGTTGTGGCCTTAATTCTTCTCCCCTATTTTTTTTTCTATCCGCTTTTATTTATTCTAGTTCCCTTTCTCTTCCCCCCCGCCATCGGCATCGAGAAGGGTATTTCATAGCCTTAGAATCATGCCTACATTTATCGCTGCGCCCCCACCCAATGACAGAAAGACCTAGAAGTCACTTTATACACCTTATTCCATGCGGTTCATCTTCAAATGATCGACCCTGTGTCAAGCTACAGCTTCAGCAACCGCAGCTTGAAGGTCGCCTTCTGCACTTCCTGAAGCTCCTCGGCGATGACATCCTCGCCGCTCGACTCCGCACCCTTCTCTACTGGCCGCCGTAGCGCCTTCTCCAGCATGGCCGACCGCGCCCCGAAAACCTCGGCCAGGCCAATCATCTCGGGGTCCGCAAGCACCTCGTACTCCATCCTGACGTCGTCCGTCGCCTGCAGACCCGCCTTCTTGCGCAGCCGCTGCACTCGGTTGATGATCTCGCGCGCGATGCCTTCATGCGCCAGCTCCGCGTGCAGCTCGCAGTCGAGGATAATGAGCACATCATTATCAGTGTTAGTCTCGAGGTTCTGCGACGACTGGCTCTCGCTCAGTCCCCGCCTAACCACCAAGTCGCCCGCGTCCAGCTTGATGCCGTCCACCACGATCTCGCCTTCAAGCACGTATTTGTGCACCTGTTCGCTCGCCAGCCCCGGGAGCGCCTTCTTGACTCGTGCCATATCCTTCTTCAGCTTCTTGCCCAGAACCGGCCAGTCTGCCGTCGCGCTGTATTGCACCCCGTGCTTGGCCTCGTCCGAAGTCAGCACCAAGTCTCGGATGTTCATCTCCTCGGTGATGTATGTCTGGAGAGACCTGACGTCCTCCAGATACTCCGGGTTGTGATGAATGACGACCAAAGTCTTGAGCGGCGTCTTGAGTCCGATAGCCTTCCTCTCCCGAGACACACGCGCGAGCTCAATGACCTTCTGCATTCGCCCGACTCTCCTCTCGACCACGGGGTCAAAAAGCTCCCGGCGAACGGTAGGGAAGGGCAGGAAGTGGACACTTCGCGCATCCTCGCCCTGCATGTTTGCGGGAATGAAGGGAAGGAGCTTCTGGTAGATGGTCTCCGTGATGAAAGGCGTGAAAGGCGCCAGACCCCCACAGAGCGTGAAAAGAACCTCAAAGAGTGTGTGCAGAGCGTGCAACGTGTCGTCCACACCGTTCTCTCCCTTGAGGCGCTTCCGGTTGAAGCGGATATACCAGTTTGTCGTGTTGTCGATCAGGCCGAGCAATCGTGGGACGACGGTGTAGAGACGGTAGTCTGTTGACTGGTTAGCAGAGTCCAACACCGAACGATCCCGTCCAGGGGGGAATTGCACCTCCCCCAAATCGGAGGGGGCTATCTCTGATGTGGGCTTTGACTCACGCTTCATCTCCTCATTCACAAATTCGAGAAGGCTCTGACAGCTGGCCAGGATCCAACGGTCCATGACATTGGTGTTGGATGACCCTGAGTTCGGGTCCCAGCAGTAGCCTTTGTTTTCTACCTTCTTCAGCAGAGACACCTGCCCCTCGAAGAACTTGTAGCTGTTCCAGAAGGGCAAAAGAACCCTCTGGACGACCTCCTTGACGCCGGACTCCTTGAAGCGAAGAGGTTCGGCACGCACGACGGGGGAGTTGATGAGATACAGCCGCAGAGCGTCTGAACCGTACTTGTTCATGACAATGTCGGGCGCCGGGTAGTTCTTGAGACGCTTTGACATCTTTTTGCCATCCTCAGCGAGCACTATGCCATTGACAACGCAGTTTTTGAAGGGCGCGCAGTCGAACAGGTGGGTGCCCAGGACAAGCAGGGTGTAGAACCAACCCCGGGTCTGGTCCAGGCCCTCGGCGATGAAATCACCGGGGAATGATTTTTCGAACTTCTCCGTGTTCTCGAACGGATAGTGTTGGCTGGCGTACGGCATGCTTCCCGACTCGAACCAGCAGTCGAACACCTCCTCGATGCGTTTCAGCACGCCCTTGCCCTGCTTGCTGGGAATGGTGATGTGATCGATGTGGTGACGATGCAGATCCGTGATCTCGCCTTCGTAGCCGCTCAGCTTCTTGAGCTCATCTATGCTTCCGATGCAAACCCTCTCCTCTAGATCGTCGCTGACCCACAGAGGAATCGGCGTGCCCCAGTACCTGTTGCGCGAGACGTTCCAATCGCGAGCGTTCGCGATCCAGCTGGCAAACCGCTTCTCTTTGACAAAATTGGGAACCCAGTGCTGACCCTCGATGCCCTCAAGCATCTTAGGGACGATCTCGGGGATACGCACGAACCAGGAGGGCACGGCCCGGTAGATGAGGGGTGTATCCGAACGAGGGCACATGGGGTAGGAGTGCTTGAGCTGCGATTCGGCCACGAGCCTCCCGGTGCCCTTAAGATGCTTGATGATGTGCTTGTCGGCCTCCTTGACATGCATGCCCGTAAAGTCGCTCACCTGCGCAGTGAAGTGGCCCGTCTCGTTGACTGGATCAGGCGGTGGTCGGTTCTCGTTGATGTATCCCGCGGCAACGGCAACGTTGTAATCGTCCTCACCAAATGTCGGCGCCTGATGAACAATGCCCACACCGCCATCATCCGTGACGTAGGTTGCATTGAGGACACGGAATGCAGTGTCCTTGAACTCGTCGTAGAAGTAGTTGAACAGAGGCTCGTACTGCCACCCAAGCATATCCTTGCCCTTGATTTTCTCGACAATGGCGAACTTGGCTTTCTTGGGGTCCTTGTACAGGGTGCCAAGGAGTTTCTCGAGCAAGATGTACTTCTTGCCTGACTTCTCATCGTGGATCCTGATGTACTCAAAATCGGGGTGGGCGGCCAGGGCCAGGTTGGACGGTAGGGTCCAGGGGGTCGTGGTCCAGGCAAGCAGGGACGTCTCGGGGTCCGACTTTAGCGGAAACGAGACGACAACGGCCGGGTCCGTGACGTCCTGGTAGTTCTGGTTGGCCTCGAAATTGCTAAGGGCAGTGGTGAGAACGGTCGAGTAGGGCATGACGCGGAACCCCTGGTACACCTGTCCCTTGTCGAACAGCTGCTTGAATACCCACCACTCGGACTCCATAAACTTGGGATCCATGGTCTAGCGTAGGGGTCAGCACATGTACTGCCCAAGCGTACTCAGTGCCGGCTTCAAGCGCCTGGAACGGCTAACGCACCTTGTAGTCGTTATCGAAATCGATCCACCTTCCCAGCCGCTCGATGGTGTGCCTCCACTCCTCGCGATAGCGCATGACGATAGATCGGCACTCCTCGTTGTAGTTTGCGAGGCCGAACTTCTCGACGGCGGCTTTGCCCGAGATGCCATGCTTCTTGTCGATCTCGTGCTCGATGGGCAAGCCGTGTGTGTCCCAGCCGAAACGCCTCTCGACATGGAAGCCCTTCATGGACCAATACCTGGGAATGATGTCCTTGATGGTGGAGGCGAGGAGGTGGCCATAGTGTGGCAGGCCGGTCGCGAAAGGGGGTCCGTCATAGAAAGTGTAGAGCGGCCGGCCTTCGGACAGCTCGACCTGCAGCGCGGAGAGGTGAGCTGGCGAGCCTGTGAATGCGCTTTGCCGGGCGCACGGGGCGTCGGGGTGGTTTGCGTACCTGCCGCTCGAAGGCCCTGATCTCACGCCATCTCTGGATGACGGCCTCCTCTTCCTTGGGGAAATCGATCGACATTGTAGCGTGCGCCTTTGCGGTATCGAGATTGCCCAGAGGAGGGCCGGGAGGGGGAATTCAGGGCGGATGAGCCGCAGTACAGGTAAAAGCCCCGAGAGACAAGGAAAGGGAGACTGTGTTGACCGCAGTCACTCTCCCCGAAACAGTGCGTCTCAATCGTGGTTGTGGGTTGTGGGCTCGACAGCCCGGTTGAGTCACTCGAGCCGGCGAAAAGAAATTCAACGCAGGCGGCACCCGTCGCGCTGGTGGCCAGCTGGGAGCTTCTCAGTACCTACAGAGTACGTGCGCCGCGCATGGCGGGGTAGAATCGGCCGTCGCAGCGCACCGCAGACTGGCGGGATGGCGGGGTAGTGCAGTGATACGCACGGATAAAGAGCGAGTCTGTTTTGGATTGCCCGTCGAACGAGAGAGTAGTTGGGTCAAGTCGGGTTGGGGTTGCATGGCAGCCGCCCAGCAGCACGCGGCAGGCAAAATGGGGCTTGTGCTCGCCAGGTACCGAGGTCCCTCTGGAGACGGAGATACGCTACTCATGGTCTACAACGCCCCCTGGAGCCCGCGAGCGGACAGCACAGCCCAACAGTGGGGCGCTGGCACTACCGTATGTACCGGCTGGAGCGATGTGCTCCAGCCCGCTCGGACTAGCAGGCGTGGGAGCTAACGGGCGCGACCCGCGGCTCGAGTACCTCTCAGGGATCTATGTTGCCTCAGGAAACCAAAACACTGCGCGATGGGCGACGAGTAAATAATCAAGCCAGCATCCATCGCAGGCCCAGGACCATTACTGCACCACCCTCCCCGCGAACACTTCCTTTCACGTCGGCATAATTCACGGCAACTTTACAGAGTCCTTGGCCCAGGGACGACCCAGGGGCGATTTGGGCCGCATCAAACTCTCGCTGTGCCGACGGCCACGCAATTCGTGTTGGGTTTCGACCTTGTGCTGCCCAGCCAGACCAGCCAATCTCCTCGACGACGATAACCCGAACGATCGATCTGCGTGCCCAGCACAGGAACCGGCGACAGCGTCGTGTCGGCCAGCTCGCCTTGTTGGCCTCGCTGAGATCGCCCACCATTAGCCGCGAGACAGACCGAAAAAGGAACTGAGGCTCGCCCTCGGCGGAGCCGTCGATACAAGCCACGACAATGTCATTCTTCTTTGGGAGGGGCAGAACTCGCACAAACACACTCGACCTGGCCAAGCAGGCTCGCGAACATGTGCTCAAGCTTGACAACCAGGGCGGCGCCGGCAAGGTGAGATCACCCACTGTCTGCCTGTTTGCTCAGGGGCCAGCCTCGTGCAGCCTCGTGCAGCCTCGTGCATAACCTCCCTCGACACTGGACCACACCACGCCACATCTGCATCGGGCTACGCAGGTCACAGCTGACTCGAACTTCCCACCCGACAGGCCGAGGAGCTATCCAAAGTGCTCAGCCACATGAAGCAGATTATGCAAGGCACAACCGGTACGCTGCCAACGAACCCATTTTCCTCCACTCCATCCCCTATGCCCGGGCGAGCTGCTGATGCGGAGGTGGCGCTTGTTTGATGGCACAGAGGCCGAAGTCAACCCAGAGCATGTGTACCAGGTGGTACTGGGCATGATCGAGGAAGACCTCCTGTATCTGCTGGCCGTCAACCTGCACAAACTGCCCTTCGAGTCACGCAAAGACGCACAGGTCATCTTCTCCTCGGCCTTGCGCTTCCGGCCGGCCTCAGCCTCGGCCAAGAGCGACCCCGTCGCTCTCAGTTACGTCGTCACCCAACGGCCCCAGGTGTTGCTGGAGCTATGCAGGGCATACGACCACAAGGAATGCGCCACTGCGGCCGGCTCGGTTCTGCGCGAGGTGCTGAAGCACGAGGCCGCCTGCACAATTATTCTATACGACGAGGGCGAGGAGGGTGGCACCCCCAAGCCCGTCGGGAGTATTGACAAGGACAAGCCCCAGACCGGCAACGGCATTTTCTGGCGCTTCTTTGACTGGATCGATAAGAGCTCCTTTGAGGTTTCTGCGGACGCCTTTACGACTTTCAGGGTGAGTCTGCCTTAGTCAACATCTCTTTCCCAGGCCCGTACTTGACTGACCCGACCCGACCTCTCTGGTCCCGCCAACCCCTTCTCTAGGAAATTCTCACCAAACACAAGGAGATAGTACCTCACTACCTCCGGGTCAACTTCAACCTTTTCTGCAGCAAGTACAACACAGTGCTGGTGCAGTCGAGCAGCTACGTGACGAAAAGGCAGTCTATCAAACTGCTGGGCGAGATCCTGCTGGACCGGTCCAATTATTCGGTCATGACCGAGTACGTGGCGTCGGGCGAGCATCTCAAGATCTGCATGAACCTGCTGCGCGACGACCGCAAGATGGTGCAGTACGAAGGCTTCCACGTGTTCAAGGTGTTTGTCGCGAACCCGAACAAGTCGGTGCCCGTACAGCGCATTCTCCTCATGAACCGCGAGAAGCTCCTCAACTTCCTCTCGCACTTCCTCGAGGACCGCACCGACGACGAGCAATTCATCGACGAACGGGAGTTTCTCATAAAGCAAATCAGGAACATGCCTGCTACCCCAGTCCCACCCCCGGCGAGGTGAAATATCCAGCCAATGTCGGGACGTTTCAAACTCGATCAGGTGGGTGTTGTGGGCAGAGCCCTGACGACAGAAAGACACGTACGTCTGCAAGGCTTGTATCCGACCCCATACTGGGAGCAGTAAGAGGGAGGGAGGCCTCGGAATGGTGTCAGCTATTCTATTTTCCGACGCGTGGGCAGCAAACAAGAAAGCGTTGAACAAGGAGATACGCAGAATAGGAGGCCGGGAGTGACGAGATCAGGTTTCTCACAGGATGTGCATCAGCGGTGGTGGCGTTATATGGGACGGCAAGGAGGGTTTTTGGCCTATAATCATGTGGCGAGGCGAAAGGGTAGGGCGTATCTCTACGAGGCAATGGCTACACGAGCTGGTCAAGAAACGCTCATGGGAGCGAGGCAGTCCCGCGGGATCTGGGTTGGGAACAACAGGAAGGGCAATATGGGACGGACCAAAGACCTTAGAGAGAAGCGCCGTGACCAAGCCCCCAGCCGAGCGGTGCAGGTAGTGTCTTTCTCCCAAGGCGATGCGCCGAAAGGTCCTTGTATGGCTGGGGAGTCGAGTGGGTCACGGATCCCCATTAGAAGGATCGAGCACCTGCTCTTGGACAGTCTCGGTCCGTGGAAGGTAGGTTTGTGCTTACCTAGGTATGTATTTATGTATGAAAATGGAAGATGATGAGCATTCGCGTAAACGTACAGGCCACTCGCACGGACGGACCACCACCGCCGGGCTGGAACGACGGAGATCCCCCATGCCATCAAGGCAGGTAGGTCTATGCAAAGGTCATGCATTCACTTAGCAAAACACGCGCAAGGAACCGGCAGCTGAATGTAGCGGTAAGCAATAGGTATCTTATTCGACCTTGGCCGCACGCAACCGGATGGTGAGGCGCATTCATAGATGCGCGTCACCTCTGGAGCCTATGCTTGTGCATTTGATTTTTCGAGGCGCAGCTAATGGCTCCTCTCGATGCCGAGACCCCGCCACCTCCTAGCGCCCCCTCAAGGGTCACCATACCGCGACAGACCGCTTTTCCGCGTGCTAGTCCATGACGCCCGTCTCCTTGACCAAGGCGTCATCCACGGTTAGAAAAATTTCGCCCGCCCCCCGGCCAGGGAGAGACGCATCGATAACGATAGACCCGGCCTCTAGAACCAGGTCCTAGCCCAGGCGGCACAAGGCATTATGCATTGCCTTGTCCGCAACATTCTAGGGGGGCCGAAAGATTGATGATGAGGCCCGGCGTCCCCCGCGGGGAGGGGCGGCGAGGCGCAGCAATAAGCTAATGAGCTATTGGTTTTTACCACAGATTCGGTGTGCGCGTGTTAGGAATTATTGTAATTTTGTTGTTGTTGGGTGTTTGGGTGTGTATGTGTGTGAAAACGGCTTTCGTAGCCGTGGGAAGCCAGCGACGGCTCAGGCGTGGTGCATCAGCTCGACAGGAGGACGGGATGTGTGGGCTAGTATGGGCCTGTTAAAGTCGATGGGGCTCATCTCTTCGGGGTCCTCGGTCATGTCCTCGACGGCGATGGCGGGCAGGTCCGGGGAGGCGCCGACATTCTGGGGCTGGTAGATGAGGGTCGAGCTCCGGCTCCCTGTTGTGCCGGCGCGGGCCGAGGTCGGTGAGGGGCCGGCAAAGCTCTCGGCGGGGGACAGGGGCGACTCGGCGGCGGTGGGCTTGTGGTGGTGCAGCTTTGCCAGGGCCTCGGCCAGGTCCTCGGCGTGGACGAGCTTGTTGGGGGCGCCCTCGAGGCGCATCTCCCAGTCGTGGGGCGGGGAGGGCGGCGGGGAGATGAAGAAGAGCTTGCCGGCGTCGGGCAGGGCGAGGCGCTCGTCCTTGGCGTCGAGCGGGGTGGGGCGGCCGAAGTAGACGTTGCAGCGCTCGCCCATGACGGCCTCGCCGTCCCAGGCGCGGCGGACGGCGATGGCGGCCTCCTCCGAGTAGAAGGAGGCGACTATCCTGCGGAAGGACTTGAGCGGGGCCCACGAGTGGATGGGCGCTGTGTGGGCGACGAGGTCGCGGATGGTCTGCAGGTTGTCTGGCCTGAAGATGTCGAGGTCGAGCAGGTTTGTGAAGAGGAGTGTGTTTGTCGGCTGCACGGGCGGCGTCAGCGGCGGCAGGCTCGAGAGGTCCAGGGTCAGCGACCTCTTGGAGCTGGATGTGGAGGACCGCGAGGGCGGCGACGGTCTTGACTCGTCCTGGGACATTGTGGATGTGTGTGTGGGTGTGGGTGCGGACGTGCGATATGGATTGGTGCAGTGTCAAGTGTAGATGCGGTGTGGCTGCGGTCCGGTTTGCCTGGATGTGCGTGAAGGAAGGCAGGCTGTTGAGAGTGCTTGGGATCTAGAAATGGGCGGCGGGGTTCGGGGGTTGCGCGTACAGCGTGCGTCGGCTACCTAGCAGGTTGAAATTGGGGGCGCCCAAGATAAGGGATCAGTGTGCATGCGTGCCTCACTTGTGTGGTCTCCATGGAATGGCATTGCATCGAGAGCAAAGGGGAATCACGAAATATATACACCACACACATGGCCCTCGAGTGTGGCGCATGTCGGCGCAATCAACATCAACAGCACAGCAAATGCCTCGTCCGAGGTGCCGCAGCCAGATGGACGCGGCAAGGCACGACACGGACTCCGGGGTCTAAGTTTCGACGTCGTGAAACGTTGACCCCCATCCGCAAGGCCGCGCGACCCGCTTTCCATGGATGCCAGCAGCCCAGCACGGGGCCAGTCCGTTTGCTTGGGTGGGCACGCTGTTTGCTTGCTCAGCGCTAACGAACGGGGCCCTGCCAGCTATTTGATGGCGCGCTATTCGGACGGAGCCCAGGCCCCCAGAGCTCAACCCAGCGAGGCGGCCACAGCGTGCCAAGTGGCGGACTGGGGTGGGGGTCTGGCAATCTGGCTGCTGGAGGCTGAGCGCTGAAAGCCTGCTCCATCGAGCCCCGGGCGCTTCCAGTCGACGCGTATGCATTACTATTGAGCACGCCTACCAAGTCTAATGGATCAAGAACAAAAGAAGTGAGAGGACAGGAGACAAGAGAGAAAATTGCCACAGCCGCTCCCGCCAAGCCGCAGTCCTGCAGAGCGCCGTGAGAGCGTGCTCCCAGGCGGCAAAAACAATATGATGGCGACGGTTGATCGTGTCTGGAACTGACAGATCCAGGGTCGGGGTAGGTGGCCATCCCCAGTCTGGACTCCACGGGCTGCTGCCATTGAACTATTGAGGCCGAGGCTGTGCCTGGCTTTATTGGCCATTTCGAAACCCTCAGGTAACACGTACTAGTTACCCAACCTGGCAGGCGGATCGCGAGGCAGCCAATGAGGCGCGGTTTGCAATTTGCTTTACCGTTGCTGCGACTTCGCCATCCTCCACCGACCGATCGTCTCCCCGGGCTGTGCCAGCGTTCTTTTTCGTAGGCCTCTTTCTCGACGGACATGACGGCAATGTTGTGTCTATCACGAGACTTCCAGCCACGCTCAGCAAAAGGCGGGCCTGCTCTCCGTTCCCCCCTGGGCATCCGGGCAAGCAAAGCCACCAAGCAAATTGACCGACCTTGGCGTCGAACCTTGTCAATACATTCCATCCCATCGGTGCATGCCAAGCCAAACCCAACTACACATCTCAGTACCTATGCGGGCGTTCCTTGCTGTTTGTTCAAATTCCAGAACAACACAGGTAGGTCGGAGCGATGGGACCCTCGGCAAAGCTGCCGGCAAAAGCTGTTTACCTCTTGTTCTCCTGCACCTTGCCGGCCTGGGCCTGCTGCAAGGTAATATGTGATAGATACCGTTGTTGCGTGGGTAAAACGTAAGACATCTAAGATTCCTGTTGGGCTGACCATGCGTGCGTCCAGAGCACGGTCCTACCACTTGAAAGCAGCAAAGTCAGATGGAGCCGTTGCCTGCGCCTCAACAGAGAGCCCATTCACGAATCTGCCGAGGGCACGGACTGCATATGTGGGAGTCAAGATAGTGGGGAGAGGTAATGGTAGGAGGGAGAAAAACCAAACTGCACAGCCTCCTGGGGCACGAGGTCGGCAGCGTTGCTGGGATCGAATTCGTGGTTTCAGGGGAGACTTTTTTTTTTTTTTTTTTTTTTTCTTTTTCTTTTCTTTACACAGCCACCACGTCTTGACACTTCGGATGCCTCGACCGCGAGTCCCACCGCAGAAAAGGCGGGGACGCGATTCGGTGGCTACAGATAGAGACGCACCGGCAAGGGCTCCGTCTCACTTGACGGATACCGCTGTGACATCCCCGCGCTTTAACCCGGCCCAGACTCGCGCCTCTAGACTGGCCATGTGATCTATCCGTTTCCTACCGTGTTGTACACGCTATACTGTACAATATATACACGACACGAACCCCTAGACCTGATTACAAATAGATCAGAGCCTTCGTTTTTGTTCCTCTTTTTTTTTTTTTTTTTTTTTTTGGATACCTCACTACCTGATCTCGACCCCGAGGCTGTCGACAAGGGCGTCGGTCACGCGACTGTGGAGGTCGTTGGTCTCGGTGTTGGTCAGCGTCCGCTCCCAGCTGCGGTAGTTGATGCGGTAGCACATGCTGCGCCTGCCCGTCTTGGGGTGCACAAACTCGTCGACGCGCCGGACGTCTTCGACCACATCGCCCGCAATATCGCGCACGATCTCCATGACGTCGTTTTGGTGGAATCCATGTGGGCCCACTGCCCCGGACCCGCCGCCTGCCGCCGAGGTTGTGGGCGGCAGCCAGAAAGACACGTCCTTGCAGCAGGCCGGGTATTTGGAGAAGGGCATGAAGGGTCGGATCTTTGAGAGGTCGTCTGACACGCCCGAAAACTGGTTCAAGAAGCGCTCATCGCGCGACCAAAAGAGCCGGATGTCGGGGATCTGGAACAGCAGCATGGCGACACGGTCGAGTCCCAGACCAAAGGCCCAGCCTATCTGCGAGGGGACGCCGGCATCGATCAGGATGCGCTGCTGCGAGACGCCACAGCCGAGAACCTCGAGCCAGTCTCCGCCGTGATACACCTCCAGCTCCCACGAGGGGCTCGTGAACGGGAAGTAGGCCTCGACCCAGCGCATCCGGAGCGGCTCGTCGTTGGCCACGGCAGTGCCGCCTCCCGCAGCTGCCGCTGCCGCGCTCCTGGCACGTGTAAAGATGTCGACGACCATGAGCTCAAGCGACCGCTTGAGGTGGGCCGCGATGGCCTCAACCTCGGCCGGAGAGTGGTGGGATTCCTGTAGTGGGTTCCGCTGAGCGCGGAAGGGCGGGTTCGGGTCCTCAACCTCGATGCCGTGAGTCGGGAGGCGTGCCAAGTCCGCCCAGACGGCGGCGGCTATGTCCCCGCCAGGCACGCTGCCGCGGTCCCACACGCGGGCACCCTCCATCTGGTGGAAGGCGGGATAGTGGGTGCGGTCGATCTCGTCGCGCCTGTACACATCGGCGCTGGCTAGATAGCCGTCGCTCTCACGGCGGCCGAACAGCTCGAGCTCGTGGGCGCTCGTGTGGGTGCGCAGCAAGGTGTCTTTGTTGATGTAGTAGGTGTCGGAGCGGGCGCGGCCCGGATGATCGGGCGGAAAGCCGAGCGAGTCGAAGTTCTCCGCGGCCGACACTACGGGGTCAAAGGTGTTGTGGTACTTGAAGGTAGGTGCAGGGAACTTGGACTCTATGATCTGCCTGGTGATGGAGATGGGGTGGTCCTTGTGCAGATGGAGCCGCCGCGACGTCGCAGCCACGACGTTTGGGGGGACATTGAACCACTTGTCTTTCTTGTAGCTGCGGCCATTGATTGTGATGGACGGCGGTGAGCCTGGCTTGGTGGGCTGTCCTGGGCTAGTTGTAGCACTTGCAGCAGCAGGAGCAGCCGTCGTCGCTGGTGAGTGGATGTGAGTGAGGGATTGTGATGGATTTGAACGATGTGTCAAACTTACACGAGGAAAACGCTCTTGTGTAGTGGATGTGGATGCCGGGGAGAGCCTTTTGGCAGTGTCTTTTCCATACCAAAACCCGTGCCCTCGAGACAGCCTCAGCCCCTGAGCGGAGAAGTGAGGACATTTTGTAGGTCAGCCCGTTCTTTTCAGGGGGTTGTCTCGACTTTTACTCTCCGTCACGCCGCCTTGTTCAAACGCTAATTCGGGGTTTTATGCCTTCTTTATTCCTTGTGACTTAGTCACTGTATACCCAGGCTTTATCACCATCCGGGCATGTAGAGGTGTACCTAGCTGCGTGCCTGCGCAGCTTCGTGGGGTTCCTGTTGCGTGTTACGAGCCCAGACGAGATCAATTCGAAATCCGTGTGAAATTTTGTCGGTCGCTATCGGCCAATGGAGGCACGGGCGCGTAGGGTGGACCCCTGACTCGCTTCAGCGATGCCAGCCCCGCTACATGAGTTCGCGGGAGCTGCAGGGATCGGGCGGCAGGGCAGGCGGCAGCGGTGTGTGTTGCGCCGCATGATGACGCGCAACGGCCATGCGAGCCCACAAACCGCAAAGCAAATGCATCATGGCCGAGGTTGCGCTGGGTCTGGCTGGTCCCGTCATCGGAGAAAGCGCAAGGAACCCCGGAAAAGTGTGGGTTTGCTCTTGTTCGGGACCTTTCTGCCGAGCGATTGGGAATAACGGCAGGCCAGGCCCCCCCCATATAGATGGCCAAGGGCTGTTTTTATTTATTTTCTTGGGTCGCAGAGGCTGGTGGTTTTGGTTTTCCCCATCCTCCGCCACCCGAGATTATAAATTTTTAGCTTCTTCTGGGAGCCACCAACAGCCATTGAGCCCAAGACGTCATCGCTCAGGTCTGGTCCTTTGACTTGATTTCTCGTCGCTCGCTCCCGGACCCCCTCACGGTTTCTGGTCTGCGGAATGCGCGCCGCTGCCGAGCCCTGAAAGCTGCAAAGATGCAGTCGACCACCACTACCACTCCGTCCACCACCGCCGCCGCATCATTGGTGGCCGCGGTCCCGGCTGGCTCGGCGCCCGTCCATGCGGCCGTCCCCGTTCGAGAGCGGGAGCGGCCAAAGCCCGCGGCGGTGCGCTACCCCTTCTGGTTCGGAGGCAGTGCGTCCAGCTTGGCTGCTTGCGTCACCCACCCACTGGATCTCGGTAAGTGCAACGGCCCGCCGACCCCTTTGGTCATGTGCGGCCAGCCAGCAATGATACCAACGGCTAACGTAGAGGCCCGGCGGGGGCTGCTGTGTTGAAGTCAAGGCAGGTTTTGCGCATTGTAACCCACCGTGTGCCAGCACGTAAAAGAACATGAAGCACGTCTTCTATGTGCCGCCCCGGCCGGCTGGCCAACGTGTCGGCCGGGGCCAGCGTCCGCAAGCCTCCCGTCGCTAACCGGCCAGCCGCAGGTGCGCCTGCAAATGCGCACGGGCGACATGCCCAGAAGCATGAGCGGCACCTTTGTCCACATCGTGCGCCATGACGGCCTGCGCGGCCTCTACGCCGGCCTGTCAGCCTCGCTGCTGCGCCAGCTAACCTACAGCACCACCCGCTTCGGCATCTACGAGGAGCTCAAGGCCCGCCACGCCGCCCGCTCCGGCGGCCGCGAGCCCTCATTCGCCGCCCTGATCGCCCTCTCGGCTGGCTCTGGCTTCGTTGGCGGCGTCGCCGGCAACGCCGCCGACGTGCTCAACGTGCGCATGCAGCACGATGCCGCCCTGCCCCCGCACCAGCGCCGCAACTACAGGCACGCCGCCGACGGCATGATCCGCATGCTGCGCGAGGAGGGCCCCGCCAGCTGGTTCCGCGGCGTCCTTCCCAACAGCCTCCGCGCCGCCGCCATGACCTCTTCTCAGCTGGCGTCCTATGACACCTTCAAGCGCCTCATCGTCGCCAACACCCCGCTCGGCGACGGCCTACCAACCCACTTCACCTCCAGCTTCCTTGCTGGCGTCGTCGCCGCAACCGTCACCAGCCCCATCGACGTCGTCAAGACCCGTATCATGTCCGCGAGCGGCAAGTCGTCCAGCATCCCCAAGGTTATTATTGACATCTACTCCACCGAAGGCGTCGGCTGGATGTTCAAAGGCTGGGTCCCCAGCTTTCTGCGTCTCGGCCCGTGAGTCAACAACCAAGCCCTGGTTTATCCTGTCCAATCTACCGCATACACGGTAGTTTACTTTCCGTGTGCTTCCTCCAGGTGGCCGCCACTGACATGCAAGCCACGGGTGATGCACAGGCAAACGATATGTACATTTCTCTTTTTAGAAGCGCATCGGAAGGTGTACAGAAAGATCAACGGTACAAGTACAGAAGTAGCAGCATGAGACTGCGCTCTCATCTCGCTCCCTACTGAGTGACCAGCTACAGTTACCCCCATTACCAGGTTTCTTCTTATTTCCCTGCAGGTATTTCTTGTGGGTAGACAATAGACTCAGGGCGGCGTTTTCAGGTCAGCATAGACACACACACCAACCAGCATACCGCATGCCATCGGAGTTGGATAGGATAGGGCTCTGAATATATGCAGTGTTTTTCTTCTCGCTTTTGTCTTGTCTGTTTCTATTTTCTGTCGCTTCCATCGCTGGTATTGATCTCGGGTTCCTACACACCAACTGGTATACATATATTTATATAAGTACCTGCCCGCGTGACTGCTTGTTCGAAGTCTGCGTTCCGCACGGGTTAGCAATGAACACGAGGCGTAATGCCCGGGTGGTATCTTCGTCAGGACCGAAAACAAGAGTCAAACCCGAAACAGAGACACTTAACACACCGGAGCCGGTTTCCAAGACAAAGGATGAATTAAAATATTGAACCAACCAGCATACCAGACGTAACCACCGCCCAGGATCTAATGTCGTCGTCTCTAGGCAGGGTATTGCCGTTTTGCCTTTTAACCAAATACCAAATACGCCGGACACCCCAGGGCATAAGAAAGAAAAAAAAAAAAAAACCCCCAGATCTACCCGGATTTATGCGGTTTCTTCCTCTGCAGAGACACGCACGTGGCGCCAGAGTAGCGGACGGAGCGGCTTGCTTGCACCTCAGAGGAGGCATGGAAGCCAGCAGCGTACATGATTCTTTTTGAGCGACAGCGGAGCAAAAAGTGTCTCAGATGACACCTTGTTAGAGGAGGGCGAAAGCAAGGCGAGAGGGAGAGAGAAAAGAAGAAAGGCATGCCTCATTAGTGTCCGTACGACGTGGAGCCACCGCCGTACGGGCCGTCGTTACCGTAGCTCGTGACATTGCCGTGACCCCCGCCGTATACGGTGTAGCCAGCCCAGTCGTCGCCCCCGCCGCCCCCACCAGCGCCGCCCATGTCGTAGTCGTCACCGCCGCCCATCCCCTTGGCCGCGGCATCGCCCTTCTCGATGGCAAGGATGACGCCGGCCAGCTTCTCCTGCAGGGTCTTGATGCCCTCCTGCACGATGGCGTCGGGCGGCAGGTTGCCAGCCGTCTCGACGTCAAAGTAGAAGCGGTTGGGCACGGCGTCGTAGTCGAAGCGCTCGCCCTCCTGGGGCGCGGGCTCGCGCTCGGCGTTCTTGCTGAGCGGCCACTCCTCCTTGGCGTCCTTCTCGTACCACAGGTCCAGGTGGCGCAGGCGGTTGTGGGGGTCGTACTCGAAGCCGATGGCGGTGGCGGGACACCACTTTGCGTGCTCCTTGGCGATGCCCTTCTTGGCGATGCAGCGGATGCGGATCTCCTGGCCGTAGCGCAGCTTGAACAGGATGATGCCGTTCTCGTCGGGGTCCGTGATGACGGGCTTGCCGACGTACTTGTTGGGCGGGTTGCCGACCACCCACATGTCCTTGGCGTAGAACTTGCTGACGTGGCCGGGGTCGTCGACCTCGCAGCGGGCGTTGATCTCGATGGTGACGGAGCAGTTGTCGCAGTACTGCTCGCAGTCGCAGTCGCGCGAGTAGTTGAGGTCGGCGACGCCGCGCGCGTCGAGCGGCACCAGGCCCAGGCGGTGCGCGATGAACTCGTCGGCCAGCACGCTCGTGTTCTCCTTGATCTCGCAGTTGTCGATGGCGATGGTCGGGATCTCGGCCAGCATGACGCGCCGGAGCGAGTTGGCCAGCGAGAGGTCGACGTTGCTCAGCTCGAAGTTGACGTGCACGCTGTCGGCATGGTAGATCTTGACCGTTGCCCCGAGCTCGTCGGCGTTGTCAAAGTCTGGATTGTAGTCCATGGTTGCGGCGTCGGCGTCGCCCGAGGGAGCAAGGGAGGGCCGGTGTCACGTCACGTCACGTCGTCGCGGCGCCGCGCCGGCCAGCGTCCGGAGACTATAGGTGGCGGGCAGCGAGCCTCGAAGGCCGTCGGAGGCGAAGACCAGAGCTGGGGTCCGGACGCTTGCTCTTGCGCCTCTCTGGCCGTGCCGTTGATGCTTTAGGGGAAGTCACAAGAAGGTTGTTGTCGATGCATGCGCTTCTCGGCGACGAGCCAAGACTGGTGTCAGAGATCAATCAATGGCAAAAGAGTTCATGTGGCTGCAGGGAGCCCAGGCGCCCAGCCGACCATCGAAATCCAATGCGGCTCCACTGTTGAACTCGGTACAACGGCGGTACCTATGCTAGCCTATCGATGTGCGGCCCGAGCTTTCCCTGGCCAGGTACCGAAGGGTAGCGGGCAAGAATTGAGCCAAGGCGGCGGGATGATCAATGATTGGGGGGAGGAAAAAAAAAAAAAAAAAAAGAGTTGGCAATACAACAACCATCGTATGAAGCAAGCACACACCACCAGCCGTCGCACAAGTAATTTTCCTACTCACTTCCTAGGCATTAAGGAAATAAGAGAGACCGTCCTTGTCGCGCCGACACACAAACACCACCCAAAAACCGCACGCACACATTCCTCACACCATGCTGCGACAAGCTCTTGCCGCCCCCTCTCGCACCGTCCGATGCCCGGCTCGCGCAGGCGGCCATAGATGGCCCGCGCCCGCCGCCCAGTTCCGCCCTATTGCTATGCCGGCCGTCTGCCGGCCGGCCAGGACCGTCCCGTCGATCAGGTGGTCCAGCTCCGAGGCCAGAAAGTCAGACAAGGCCGCCCCTGAGGCGCCAGCCAAGGAGGCAGAGGCGGCACCGGCCGACGCCGAGTCGGCACTGAAGAAGGAGCTGGAAGCCAAGGACAAGGAGTTGCTCGAGATGAAAGTAAGCTCTGATGCACCAGGCAAGCACACCGGCGGGCGCAGGCAGCTGACACGGACCCGCCCTCGGCGGCTCGCAGGACAGGTATCTCCGGTCCGTGGCCGACTTCCGGAACCTCCAGGACCGCACAACGCGCGACATAAAGGCGGCGCGTGACTTTGCCATCCAGAAGTTCGCCCGCGACCTCGTCGACAGCGTCGACAACCTGGAACGGGCCCTCTCCACTGTGCCCGCGGACAAGCTCAAAACGGCAGCCGAGGCGGACAAGAAGCCCGAGCACTTGCAAGACCTTGTCACCCTGCACGAGGGCCTCAAGATGACCGAGAGCATCCTCATCCAGACCCTGGCCAAGCACGGCCTGGAGCGCTTCGACCCCGACGGTGCCAAGTTCAACCCCAACGAGCACGAGGCCACCCAAATGAAACAGATGCCCGACAAGGAGAACAACACCGTGTTCGAAACCCAGCAGACCGGCTTCAAGCTCAACGGCCGCGTCCTGAGACCCGCCAAGGTCGGCGTTGTCAAGAACTCGTAGGCCACGGCAGCAGCTCGCGCTACCGCGCTACGCCTATTCGACGAAGCCTACCCCGTGTAACACCACCACATGTTCCACCACATAGCCGCGGTCGAAACACAGTCTTGTCACTGGGAAATTTCCCTGTAGGATATGGCCTGGGGCAACCCAACGTGTATAATGCTCCTCTCTCGAATTCTTTGACTACCACGACAAAACAAAAGCACCGGCTGTGTTGGTTCTGATTTGCTTCAATTCTTTTCTGCCTTGGACATCTCTCATCAATTAGACAATGGACAAAAAGACATAAAAAATGGACGAAGAAGGGGGACCGCCACCGACGTGGAACACCGGCCGGCTACCCCGTTTGGGCCTCTTGTATATACACACACACTTTCTTTTAGCACCCTGCGCGAGAGAGGAGGATCTCGGCGCTTCGTCAAGGAGACTTCTCGCGGAAACCCCGGAGGAGTCAGCAAAATGACAAAAGAAAACGTCTGCAGTTCCTGCAGACGTTTCTTCTCTCCTAAAGTCCATGCCCCTTTCTCTGCATCCCTGATCAACTACAATGCCAAAAGAGGACGAAGAAAACAAGGTAACGGGGTACAGAAAGAACATTATACAATAACTAACAGTATTCGAAACAAAAACATGTCTTCCATGGGCAAAACAGGAGGAAGGCCAGATACAAACTCGGAAGAAAAGAAGGAGGAGAAAAAACATTAACACCGGCTCGGCCTGGCCCAAAACCTCGTTAAATGCCAGAGAGAGTCAGTCGGTACAGTAAATCCAACACCCAAACAAAAAGGGGGCAGCATCTCTGGGGGACTTCCAGAAAACTAGGGCTCTGGAGTGACACGTAGTATTAGTAAGGGTAGCGCTCCTTGGATGGTCGGTCAACTAGTTGCAAGTCTTGCTGGATGAGTTTACCTGACATACAGGCCATGCAGACAGGAAAAGGCCTAAGAAAAAGCCAAGGGGTGGTTTGCCCCAAGAACTGGGAGGGTGGGATGACCGGATTGCTGATACATAAGCGCTGAACGGCGCCAGCGGCAATCGAACACAATTCTTCCCGTCGGTGAGACCGAGCATCCGACGGTATAAAGACAAAGAAGTGGGGCAAGCGGTCTTTAGAAGAAGGTGTCATCATCGTATACTCAGTCAGCGCCGTTCAGGTACCTCGACTCCTGGGGTACGGCTGGGTAAAGGCGGCGGCGCTCGAGGCGGTCGATGTGCAAGCGCAGGGAGGCGTGCTCGCGGCGGGCGGCGCCCAGCGCCTCCTGCAGGCAGTGGTGGGCCCAGAGGTTCTCGCGGAGCTGGGCGGCCATCTGCCGGAGGATGCGGGCCCTCTTGCCCGGCTCGATGGCGCACTTGCTGTTGCCCGTCGTCTCGCCGTGCTGCGGGCGGAAGAAGCTGTCGTTGCCGCCGCCGCCGCCTTGGGCAGCGGGCGGAGGAGGAGGGCTCGGCAAGCGCTCCAGGGTGCGGAGGCGCTGGCGCTGGCGCTCGTTCTGGCGCTCCAGCCGCTCCTGCTCCAGCCGCGACAGCCCGAGGTGCTCCTCCATGGTCTCGATGGCGTCCCGGAAGCTCGAGGCGTGAATGTCGTCGAAGATGGGGCCGTGGTGGGTGGCGAGGACCTCGTCGATCTCGTCCTGGAGGCGGTGTGGTGTGTGGACTGTCAACACATGGCCCGCGACTTTCGTCTTCCCCGCCCACGGGTCAGGGGTCGGTCTGGGTGCGTGTTTACTAGGTACTTACATCTGCAAAGAGCTCGGGAACGGAACTCTGGTCAGAAGCCCCGCCAAAAGAAGGTATATGGCCGAGACAGGCTTCGCGGCATGCCTCGCCGGCCGCCGGATCCATGCGGTCAAACTCTCCGTGAGGGAAGTGGTGGTACATCATCTCGGGAGTCACAGCTACAGCAAAAAAGGCAAGTCAGCACGGGGTCTGACCTCCATTCAAGAGACAGGGATAGCGCACGCACGACGAGGGGTCCAGAGGATCGAGGGGCTCGATGGGACTTTGTAATGCGGCGACATGGGCTCCCCGTTGTCCTGGTCGAACTGAAGCTCGAACCCAGCCGGGTTCCAGCGGTCGCCGAACCGAGGCCGGGGCTCCGGGGTCTTGGGTGACGGATCCAAAGGGCACATGCGGACCGGCTCCGGCATGTCTGCCATAGCCTCGCGATGGAGCTCGCCGGTATGCCACGGCTGGGCGCCCTCGGCCAGGACAAGAAAGGTGCCCGGGGACATGATAGGATCGCTAAACTCAGGGGTATCTGTGCTAGGATCTATGGTGGTTTGCGCCAGAGTCAGTGGCCGGTTCCGGGATATATGAAGCTGGGCGCCCTCGGCAGGGATCAACAAACCAGAAGCTGGAGCTGGGGCTCTGGGAAGAGAAGCGAGCCCTGTACCCTGGGAGATCTTGTGGGCTAAGGCGTCGTCGAAAGGTTTGCACTTCCACGGGTCGCCCTCAAACTTGAAGCGAACCTCGGGGGCATGGATGCCGATCAAGGGCTCGCGGACTTGAGAGCTCTTTCGGGGAGAGCGTAGAATGTTGTACATGACCGTGGGCTGGGAAGACAGCTCAGAGCAGTCGTCATCAACAGGTGTGATGAGGGTGGTTTGGTATCTGGGCGACCAAGGGTGTCTGTCAGCAGAAGGTCGGCCGGGGCCTGGGGTCAGAAATACAACAAGCATACGGGGAGCTCTGTTTTCCCACAGAGAAGCAAGGCCCAGAAACGGCCGAGGCCGCACTAGTCGAGGAAGAGGCAGAGCCGGTGCCGCTCGTCTGGGCCTTGGACCTCGCCAGCAGCGAGAGAAGAGGATCATGCTGGTTCACAGGTCTGGGGCCGCGCATGGTTGTGTAGGCGGAGACGATATCCTCGCACAGGACGGGCCGGTCGTCCTGATCATCCTCAATGGCAAACATGCAGCTCTTGTCGATCGGGGCTGAAGCACGGAAGCCGCTTCCAACAGGATGCTGGCTGGACAGTGACTCTTTGACAGTGGCAGGCGATGTGGACGAGGCGCCAATGTCACGAAGAGAGAAGTTGGGTACCGTCGGGGCCGTCGTCCCGCTGGTCCTGCCGTTGTCATGCCTCGCTGTGAAGCGCTGCGGGGAGGACTTGCGCGTTATCGTGGGTGCATCTTGCCCATCAACCGGACTCGTGGTCCAGCCGTTGATATCTCCAGCGACGGCTCGTCCTCTGAAACAGGCGCCAGGGCGGCGAGGTAGCTTGAGGCGTGGTGAGGTCGGACCTGGCAAGTTATCGTCAGCAGGGTGCGCATTGCCCATCTGACGCCGGAGTGAGCCGACGGCTGAGGAGGGAAGCCATCGGTATCCGGTTCCAGTCTCGATGCTGGCTGCCTCTCTACTCACATTTTGCGGTCCAGGACATCATGGTACCAAGGGTGCTGGGCCGTGCTGATCCAAGAAAACAAAACACAAAAAAGGAGGGGACAGTGGTGGTGATGAACAGCTGGATCGAACTCCGGGCGGGAAAGAAGTTTACAGCCCAAGTTGGATATCAGACATGTATAGAACAAGGTAAACTTGGGAAGAGAAGCGGCTATAAAACAACAAGACAGCCACGATGAAAACAAAGACGGGGGAGGACAAGAAGAGATGCCGGCCGAGAAGCTGGATGGGAAACAAGGCTAGTGGTTGGATTTGGGTGTGTACCAGGTCGGGTCGGTTCGAGGTGAGGTGGAGGAGGAGGAGGGCGGTGATTGGTTCCGCCTGGGAAAGGACGGACTCGGCCGGGTTCGGGGGCCACCTCAAGGTGAGGGCGGAGTGAGGAGTATCAGCCGGCGAAGCCTACGCCCTAGGGCCACAAGCCCCGGAGACAGCACGAGTCTGTTTTTGGGCCAAATGGCATCAATATCGACCTGAGGTCGGTCTCTGTGCCTGTCTGCGTATGTGCCTATGTGCCTAGCAGCGCCACAAGCAAGTTATACTACCTGTTTGAGAGCCTTTTCAAGCCGGGATCCCTAGAACAAGAGAAGCTTCCATGTTCGGCCCCTCCTACGCTGTTTGCATAATGCAAACCACCCGGCCTTTCCCGTCTACTTCATGATATCTAGTATTCCCCTCGAGGGATAAAGTAGTAAAAACACGACATTGGGAAGAGAGAAAAAAAAAAAGGAAAAAAGAAAGTCCAGACGCACAGCAAGACATAAGAAGCAGAAACAATATTATAACATCAGCTTACTCGTTTACTTCTTCCCTTTGCCCTTCCCCTTGGCCGCAGCTCCTGTTCCCTTCGGCCTCCCCCTCCCCCGAGCAGGCTTGGCCTCGTCGTCATCGTCGTCGTCGATGAAATCATCCGCTGTTGCTGCTGACTTCTTGGTGGACTTTTTGCCGGACGAAGCCGCAGCGGCCTTCTTCGGCTTTGCTTTCGGTTGTTTGATGTACTTGTCCTTCTTGAGATCATCTTCGTCTTCAGGCTCGGCAGGCTCCGCAACAACTGCAGCGTCGTCGTCTTCCTCGATGGCCTCCTCCAGGTCAGGCACATCCTTGGCTGCCGCCTTGGGCGCCGTGACGTTGCTTGCCTTCATGAACGGGATAGGATGAGACATAGTGTTATACCTGTGGCGAGGTGGGGCAGATTGGTTAATTTCCCGGCGGCACTTGATGCGAAGGCCGTGCAGGTGTTTTAGGGTGGAAGTATACTTACGTTCGTGTGAAAGCAGCCTTGGTCTGCGTTTCGATGCTGGCCTTGGACTCGTCTTGATAGCCGACACCCAACTCCTTGATCGCGTCAAAGTCATCGCGTGTCAGGTAGTAACTATCCATAAGCTCGATGACGTTCTCGACCGCATCCTTGCCTTCGACAGAAAGTCGCTTGATAAGTTGATCCCAGAGGACAGGGAGGTATTGCTGTCGAATCTCGTTGTGGTCGCCTGACGACTTCAGCCTCATGTGCGAGTGTATCTCGCGCACAAATCGCCCAAGCTTGCCCGTCTTGCTGTTCATGCCGAGCCACGCCGTGAAGCTGGAACCCATCAGCTGGCCGGAGACGCAGCTGGCCGGCCTGACCGAGCTGAAGACAGCGTGCGTGGGCATGAGAGACCACTGCTGCTGTGGGCCGTGGATCATGCGGTCGACCAGGTCGCCATCGCTGATGCTCTCCGACGCCTGCTCTACAAGCTCAAGATACTTGAGGTTCTCCTCCCTCTTGTTGTAGCCCTTACCGTTGAGCAGGTGCGGCCTGGTGCCAAGGTAGTTCTCCTGGATCATCAGATAGCTGAACTCGTGGTCGTTGAAGTAGAGCTCGATCTTGTCGTTCAGCGTGGCTTTGCTGGCCGGGGAGAACAGCCCACCGGCGAGCATCTTCTGGCAAATGTCCCAGGGCTTGAGGATGACGTGCTTCTCCCAGGCCTTGGTCATGGACTTGGTCTGGTCGTAGTTGAGAGCGGCGCCGTCGAGCTTGATCGAGTGCAGCATGTTGATTATCTGGCGGATGTCCTTGTTGCAGCCCTCGATGAGCGCGTCGATGACCTGCGACGGCATCTTGCCCAGGCCCTCCCTGTGGCAGATGGTCATGATGCGCGAGCGGATCTGCTCGACCGTCGGCCGGTTGAACCGGATGTCGAGGGCCACATGGTCAAACGGCTTCATCTTCGGCAGCCGGCGCTCGTTGCAGATGAGGATCAGGGGCACCTCGGTCTTCTTGCAGAACTTGGCCAGCGCCCCGACTCCTCCACGGTCGCCGGCAGACATGCCGTCCACCTCGTCCATGATCAGCACAATGTTCTTCTTGGTCTCGTCGACCTTCTTGCCGTCGCCGGCAAAGTAGCCGAGCAGCGACGTATTGTTAATAACGTCGCTGACGCCGTTCTCGACAAGCTTCTTGCTTCGAGTGTCACTAGCGTTGCTCTCGAGCGTGTCGTAGCCTGCGAGCCGGGCCGCCATGTGGGCGGCCGTCGTCTTGCCGATGCCGGGAGGGCCCGAGATGATGATAGCACGCTCGCCGCCCATCCCATCGGCACCGCGCTTCTTGAAGTCATACTTTCGTGACTTGGCCCAGTTCTCAAGCCACGACTTGATCCTGTCGACCTGCGCCTTGTTCCCGCAGATGTGGTTGAGCTGCGTGGGAGCGTACTTGGTAGTCCACAGTTGCGAGTTTGGTGCTGGCGGCGGTGGCACGATTGGGCCTCTGGACCCCGCCGCCTGCCGGGCCTTGGCAGCCTTCTCAGCCTCTGCCTTGCGTGCCTTCTCCTCAGCCTCCATCTCGGCTGCCGCCTGCTTCACCTGCTCCTCTTGCTCCTCACGCTTCTGGCGTGCCTTCTCTGCCCCCTTGCCGCCGCCGCCCTGGGCGGGAAGGGTCTTGATCAGGTGGAAAAGGCCGACCTCGTCGATCGTTTTGATCCCGTGCTGCTTGATCTTGGTGAGCTTGCTGGGCCCAGCATCATCACCAAGCACGACGAAACTCGTCTTGCTGCTCGGGGCCCCCGTCACTTTCCCGCCATACCGCTTTACCAGCGCCTGTCCCTCCTCTCTGCTCAGGGTCTTGAGGAGACCGGTGAAGACGAAGGTTAGCCCGCTAAGGCAATCTTCCTCGCCCTCAGGCAACTCTATTGCGCCGGCATCGGGCGGAGGACCCGAGTTGCCTCCGCCGGCTGCTGCCTTCCTCCAGTCAAACCTGGTGTTTGGGTCTTTGGGCGGGGGTGTGGGAGGCCGGACCGTGGGAACATTGTCCAGAATCGCCTTGATTCCGGGGTCCTCGGCGTCTGCTACCTTGGGTTTTGGCGCTGCCCGAGGCTTGGCGGCAGGCTTCTTGCGGGGCTTGGCGTCCTCTTCTTCCTCTTCTTCCGAGTCTGATTCTGGAGACTTCCGCTTCCTGCCCGCAGCTGAAGCTTTCCCGTTCGCGGTAGCACGCGAGGGTTTAGCATCATCGTCTTCTGACTCGTCCTGCACAGCACTTTTCCTTGCACTTCTTGCACGAGAGGCGACCCTCTTTGGCCGTGGCAGATCCTCATCCTCGCTGTCGTCTTCCACGTACTCGTCATTCTTCCGTTTGTTGCGGCCCTTAACATCAGCAGCGAAGATGTCGTCATCGCCGTCCTTGTCCTCGTCGTCCACAAAGGCGTCGTCAGAATCGTACTTCTTGTGCGAGGTCACGGGCTTCTTGGGAGGGGGCGCTTTCTTGGTTGGCTTGGGGGCCACAGCAGGGCTCGGGTCCGCAGCGGTCTTTCCCTTGGTTCGTGGGCTGATCCGGATTTCAACCTCGGACTTGATCTTGGAAGCTGCCTTGGGAGTTGCCTGCGTCTTCTTGTCGCCAGAGCTAGAGGCTGCAAAATAATCACTGGCGGAGATGGCAACGCCCTTGACAGGCTCGGCAGTGCCGGCCTTCTTCCTCGGGGTGCTCCTGGTAGCGGGCTTTGCCGGCACGGGAGCGTCGTCATCGCTGTCTTCTAGCACCTTGCGACCTTTCCCACGAGCAGCGGCACCCTTCTTGGCCGATGCATCGTCCTTCTTCGGCGCTGGTTTGGCGGGGGCGGCGCCGCCCTTTGGCCCGAAAAAGGAGCGAATATCGGCCGGCATTTCGGCGTTGCCTCCTGGAGCGAAAATGAAAGCGACAGGAGTCGCAGGCCAGATTTTGTACGAGATTAACACAGCAGGCGGCAGAAGAAGCCTCATGCGGCCAATGGGACTGTGGGAAGGAAGCAAATGAAGTGTCAGTTCAATTCATGGCAATTAGCTCTGGATCGTGCCGGTGAGAGGTGATGATGGAGTGAAGTTCAAAAGGCACCAGAAACTGCCAAGCGGGCGGGCAGGCAGCTGCACGCGAAGATGACGCGAGGGACCGTGACTTGTGGCGTGGAGCGGTCCCCACAGCACTTCCCAGACGGAAACCATGGGTGGTCCGAGCTCAGACATCAGAGCTATGTGAGTTTTGCATGTGGAGCACCCGCTTTTTGGGGCAGCCGCCACCTGCGCAGGCACGCACCGTGGTCGAAGCCTCGCCATTGCTGAGCTATCGACGTCGGCGGGCGCATTTGCAACCCCCTCGCAGACTCAATCATGAGCCAAACCTGCTCTTCGGCCCTACTAGGCGCCTTCCGAGGCCTGCGGATATCTCTGGCGACCAGCCTTCTGCGAGCGTCTCTGGCGCTCCCGGCCCGCTCCGCCCCGACACTCCCCGCCACGATTGCCAGCGCCCGGCCGTTCTCGTCAACGGCGGCAAACCAGTCATGGCTCGAGCCGCGCATCGACCGCAAAAAGAAGATGATGAAGGGCCGGCCCCGGGTTCCCACGGGAGGATCAGTGAAAGGAACGACGGTCATGTGGGGTGACTATGGCCTGCGCATGAAGGACCACGACAGGAGAATTAGCGCCAAGCAGCTGAAGCGCGCCGAGGACGCAATCAAGAACCGCATGCGTGGCCAGAAGTACCGGTTGTACAAGAGGGTCTGCTGCAACATCGGCGTCTTTACGAGCGGAAACGAAGTAGGCCCTCCCCGAAGGATATGTTGCTAGCCCTTGACCTTAAACGAGCATGGCGCTGACATTCTGTTTGCTTGTTCCCATAATAGCACCGTATGGGTAAAGGAAAAGGCTCGTTTGACCATTGGGCGGCGAGAGTCGCAGTCAGCCAGGTCATATTCGAAGTCAGGGGCCTAGTCCACGAGCAGGTTATCCGAGACGCCTTCAGGTTGGCCGGGAACAAGCTACCAGGTCGGTATCTCTGTCGCAAAATACACGGGTCACTTGCCATAACTAACACAAAGCGGAGCTCTAGGCCAGTACGAGTTTGTTACCAAAAACGATGTTCCCGTCGTCGGCATCACGAAGCTGGACGGGGTGACTCTCGAGGACCTAAAGAGGCCACGCAAGATATTGCCTATCCCGGACGTCCCACCCCAGTCCCCGACAGTTACGGCTGCCGCTCCCGCATGAACATTTACCGGCACTCAGGGCTGGTTCTCCATTGTATTGGTAGCATGTACAGCAACAAGTGTAATTGCCCGCTGCGTGCTCGGGCTGCGTCGCCTTGTTTCCCACCGTCCGGCCGGCCAAGTGACACGTCAAGTGGGGGCGCGGCACGGGTCTCTGTGGATCACCTTAGCCGGTATCTTGTAGGCAGTCCAACTCTCTGACCGGAGGTACCTACTCCTACCTTAGGTTAGAAGGTAGATGCTAGATCCACCGCTAGCAGATAGAATCTGCTGTTAGACTGCCGTTCATGGCCCGATTCGGGCGGTAATTACGTTCAGAAATGGGCATTGAAGTCACATTTGGATGCCTGCAACTAGGGGTGACGGGCATCGGCTAGGGTGTCGTTCAAAATTTGGGCGCACGGACCATTGCGTCTAATGGCAGCCGCGCTCTGGAGGGTCGCGTCCCCTCGGTTTGCAGAGCCAGCATCATCGTCAGAGTAATTTCCATCTGCCGAGTTTTGAGCCTGCGGCAGTCGGGCCCGTCGACTTCGCGAAACAGACGAACAAATAATAGCAAAGACGCCCTCGACCCCATATTGCTACCCCACAACCCATATACGAGCCCAGAAACAGAACCCAAACGAAGAGGAAGAAACACGTCCAGATGGCGCTGATCGTGGACAAGCACCGACCGAGGTCCCTAGATGCCCTCACGTATCATGAGGCGCTTTCGGACCGGCTGCGGTCTCTGGTACGCCTCATCCACCCTAGATCACTCCCGAGTCTTTTCCCGGCTTATTGACCCGGCTGCTGTCTCTGCCTCGCAGGCGCGGAGCGGCGACTTCCCGCACCTCTTGATCTATGGGCCGTCCGGGGCGGGCAAGAAAACACGGATCGTGGCGACGCTCAAGGAGTTGTACGGCCCCGGCGTGGAGAAGATAAAGATCGATGCGCGCGTGTTCCAGACGAGCAGCAACCGCAAACTCGAGTTCAACATTGTCGCGTCTGTATACCACCTCGAGATCACGCCGTCCGACGTGGGCAACTACGACAGGGTGGTGATTCAGGATCTGCTCAAGGAGGTCGCGCAGACGCAGCAGGTTGACCAGTCGGCGCGCCAGCGGTTCAAGGTCGTGGTCATCAACGAGGCCGACCACCTCTCGCGCGACGCCCAGGCCGCCCTCCGCCGCACCATGGAGAAGTACTCGCCCAACCTGAGATTGATCCTGCTGGCCAACTCGACCGCCAATATCATCGCCCCGATCCGATCCCGGACTCTGCTCGTCCGGGTGGCCGCCCCGACCGAGGAGCAGATCTGCACGGTGCTCGCCTCGTCGGCTAAGCGAGAGGGCTGGGCCGTGTCCCAGAAGCTACACCAGAGGATAGCCAAGGAGAGCGGGCGAAACCTGCGCCGCGCAATGCTGATGCTCGAGACAGTGCATGCGCAAAAGTTCGTTGTCGCCCCTCGGATGCGGATGCGAGAGGATTAGAAAGAATACAGCACTAACCCCCTCGGTCTCGTAGTGAAAAAGTCGAAGACACCACCGCGATCCCGCCGCCAGACTGGGAGGCGCTGATCGGACAGATAGCCAAGGAGATCATGGATGAGCACACGCCGGCGCGGATCCTGCAGGTGCGGGCCAAGTTCTATGACCTGCTGACGCACTGCATCCCGCCGACCACGATCCTCAAGACACTCACCTTCAAGCTCATACCGCTGATAGACGATGCGCTCAAGGTTCAGGTCATCCAGTGGTCGGCCTTCTACGAGCACCGCATCAAGATGGGCACCAAGGTCATCTTCCATCTCGAGGCATTTGTGGCCAAGTTTATGAGGATACTGGAAATGTACCTGATGAGTATGGATATGTGAAGCCGTGGCCTGTGGCTGCCTGGCTGTCATGGTTGTTCTCAATGAAGCACCCAGTATAGGGAAAGCTGTGTACGGCGTTTTCACGGCGTTTTTGGAATGGATCGGTCTGTGCCTTTTTACACATTCTCTCTTTCGTCCTACCCCGTCCACGGTCCTTGAGGCAAGTCACGATGCGCATCTCCCGTTTGCCGCTAGCCGGTCAGACTAGGTTTAGTTAGGGCCACGGCAGTTTGAGCCAAACACGCGTCCTTGGATGCGAGCCTACTGCACCGCGTACCCACCCCACCCACCTTGCGACCATGGATGTCTCTGCCTACCCATCCATCCACAGGCAGCAGCCGCACGACCGCAGTGCCCGAGGATGAAGGCAGCGAAACTTCCGTTCACCCTGGCCTGTCCGGCTGTCGATCTAGCGTTGACATACCCGACCACGGCCAGCGATCTGCGGCCAGTCGAGTCCGGCAGCCATGTACCTAGTACGACCCAATATGATGTCCCTGATAAGGCGGCTTCTGGGGCGAGCTTGTTCATGGCTACGCACTTCCTCGGCAATGAAAAACAAGGAGATTCCGGGCGCTGGCTGCAGCAAGAGGAAGAACGGATGACGAAGCCTAGGCTGCAAATCTGTTGGCTTGCCGCTCTCGGTGCTTCCTGCAATGGGCAAAGAGCGACACCAAAGCAACAGATACAGGGGGTACTTTTACATGGGAGCGCGATCGGAACGGATGGAGATGTAACGCTCGCTCGTCCAGTGGACGTCATCCCGAGTCACTGCCCACCTGCTCGGAAGGAAGCGCGACCCCGCATCCGATCCCAATGTCCCTACCATCCAGGCCGAATGCCCGGGGCTGGGCTGGGACTCGAATAAGTGGGTTAATTGTTCATCGCAGGGCCTGATTGATTTATGGCGGAGTCCAGCAGCCCAGCCGGGCAGGTGCTCAATGACAAGCGAGGAGCATCCATATCCATATCGCATTGAATGGGGCCCGCGCCCGCTTGTCAACCCCTGCCCTGGCCCTTGCCCTGAGGAGCTGGGAATGCGGGGAGACTGGGTGTGGCAGCTTTTGGGGATCTCGCAGTAGCCCTTTGGTGTGCGACCTCTATGTGCCTACCTACCTACCTACGCATGTGCTCGGCTGTTCTTGTTGCCATCTTCTTTTGGCCACCTATGTGGCAACGACACACCTTCATCTATCCGAGTTAGACAGGCCTGACTTAGCCGAGCGAATATCCCACCCTGTCGGCCCCGGACACGACCCCCGGACGCTGCTTCCCCACGTGAGTTCCTGGGATGGGTTTCGCCGCACGCAAAAGTGCATCGACTGAAAGAAGGACATCTGGCGAGACAGAAGGACAATTGGCAGGGAAGAACATGGAGATAGACACAGGTGCACAACCGCACCATCAATAGCAGCGTCGGTATAGGGCCGGAAACGCCAGCCACGGGATTCCACCCAGCCCGCTCCAATCCCGGGCGGACAGACGGAATTCGATGGCGAAGAGCGTTGGGGTAATGGAACAAGTACCTGGTACGCGCCCGCGGGCTGGCTCGCCCTAATTTGGGGTTGCCCGCCCTCCCTCGCCATCCCGGCAGCGTGGTGCTACCTCGTCTACCCCGTACTCGCGCAGCGATTTAGCTGTAAGGCATGTCCGCCCACCGAGCTCCAGAACCTGGGGATGAGAGGGGCCGGAGCTCGTGTCCCCAGCACTTTGTCGTCTTGGCCGAGCTCATGCTC
>JNVV01000011.1:871825-891344 GCA_000733355.1 Falciphora oryzae
TTTCTCCATTTCTGTTCTTCACCTTTCCCCGACGCCGATCCCGTCCTTTCCCCTTCTCTTTTAGTCTTTGTGCTTTCTCTTCTTGGCTGCCAGCGGACAACGCCAACAGCTGTATACCCCTCGTTGTAACTTTTGCAGCGGGGGTTTTCTTGTTGGCTTCCTTCCACTCCGTCTTTTCTGTCCTTTTCTCAACCCTCTCTTTTCTCCGCCCTCTCACTTCAACTCAACTTTGTTGCCGATGGACTGGACGACGACGCGGGCCCTTCGCACCTAAGTTATGTTCCTTTCGAGGGCCCTTGCGGCCACTCTTGCCGTCTCTTGCTGCCTCTCGCAGGTCGTCTCAGGTAGGTCTGGCCGTTGTCCTGGTTTTGAATCAACATCGCCGTAGGTGTCTGGCCCGGCCAGATGGGGAGTGCAACCTGTGACTTACACTCGCCGCTTTTCTTGATGGACAGCCCACTCAACGGGCAGGCAGCCTCTGGGGCATGTTACTCGCATAGAAGACGCTGTTATTCACGGCGAGTCAACGGCGAGGAGAGTACACGCATTCTCCTCCTTCGACCTCTCCTTCGTCCTACACGACAGCCAGCGCAAGGTCAAGCTCGCGCTCGCGCCGAACCATGACATCCTCTCTCACGATGCCGTCGTCCAGTACGTCGGACACGACGGCGTGGTGCGCTCCGTCGAGCCCATAGACCGTATGGATCATAAGATCTACCAGGGAAGCGCCTTTGTCCAGAGGCCCGGTCGCCACGATTGGATCAATGTTGGCTGGGCTCGCATCAGCATGCGCAGGGACGGTGTCCGCCCAATATTTGACGGCTCCTTCAGGATCGACGGCGACAACCACCACATCCAGACCGACGAGGCCTACCGCCAGACGCGCATCAGGGGCGACCCGGAAATCGACTGGTCTCCCGAGGACTACATGGTCGTGTGGCGGGACTCGGATATTGGCCGTGGCGCGCACTTGTACGACGACGACAGCGACGACAACGACAACGACCCGAGCCACGGCGAGCTGAAGCGTCGGGAGCCGCGCGCTCGGTCGCCGCTGTGCTCGTCGGACGGGCTCGACTTTAACGCCGATGCAACCCACCCCATCTACCAGGGCCTCGGCACGCGCTCCGAGGCCGAGCGGTTCGCGGACCTGGACTCGGATGTGAGCGTGGACCCGTCGTCGCCGCGCCAGCTGCTGGCGCGCCAGGACCAGACCATGACGGGCAACGGTGCGGGCGTCAATCTGGCGTCGTCGGTCGGCTCAACAGCCGGCTGCCCGACGGCGAGGAAGGTGGCGCTGGTGGGAATCGCGACCGACTGCACGTACAGCGCGACGTTCAACTCGAGCCAGTCAATCCGGCAGCACATCATCTCCATGGTCAACGCAGCGTCGCAGCTGTACGAGTCGACGTTCAATATCTCGCTGGGCATCCAGAACCTCACTATCAGCGAGGCTAACTGCCCATCTAAGCCGACGGAGCAGGCGCCCTGGAACGTGGCGTGCGGCGGCGGCGTGACCATCGCGGACCGGCTCAACCTCTTCTCGGCCTGGCGCGGCTTGTCCAAGGACCGCAACGCATTCTGGACGCTGCTGTCGACATGCAACACGGACGCGGCGGTGGGCCTAGCGTGGCTCGGTCAGCTCTGCGTAGAGGGCTCGCAGAAATCGTCGGGCGGCAACAGCAACGAGACGATTGCGGGGGCCAACGTGGTGGTCAAGACGGCGCAGGAGTGGCAGGTGTTCGCACACGAGGTCGGGCACACTTTTGGAGCGGTGCACGACTGCCAGTCCAACACGTGCAGCGATGGTACGTCGACCAAGCAGCAGTGTTGCCCGCTCAGCGTCGACTCGTGCGACGCCAAGGCGCAGTTCATCATGAACCCATCGACGGGTAACGGCATCACGCGCTTCTCGCCCTGCACCGTGGGCAACATCTGCTCAGCCATGGGCCGCAGCAGCGTCAAGTCGGGCTGCCTGACCAGCAACAAGGACGTGACCACCATCACGGGCAGCCAGTGCGGTAACGGCATCGTCGAGCAGGGCGAGGACTGCGACTGTGGCGGGCCCGACGGCTGCAAGGACAACCCGTGCTGCGACGCAAAGACGTGCAAGTTCACATCCGGCTCCAGCTGCGACTTTGCCAACGAGGAGTGCTGCACCCGCCAGTGCAAGTTCGCCTCGGCCGGCACCGTCTGCCGCGCCAGCATGGGCTCGTGCGACCCCGCCGAGACGTGCAGCGGCAGCTCGGGCATGTGCCCGACCAACGTCTTCGCCCCGAACGGCCAGGCGTGCGGCGACTCGGGCAGCAACCTGGCCTGCGCCTCGGGCCAGTGCACCTCGCGCAACCAGCAGTGCAAGACCCTCATGGGCTCGCTGACCACGGGCAACGACACATACGCCTGCAACAACGCCGGCTGCCAGCTCAGCTGCGCCAGCCCCGAGTTCGGCCCCGGCACCTGCTTCACCATGATGCAGAACTTCCTCGACGGCACCCCCTGCCAGGGCGGCGGCAAGTGCTCCAACGGCCGCTGCGACGGCGCCTCGTTCGCCAACGAGGTCGGCACGTGGATTTTTGAAAACAGGTGGCTCGTCATCGGCCTCTCCTCGGGCGTCGGCGCCCTGATCCTGATCGCCCTGATCTGCTGCTGCGTTAGCGCCTTCCGCCGGAGGAAGTCGAAGCGGGAAAGGGCCGCCCGAGCCATCGCCGCCCGCCCTCCCAAGCCACCAGCTGGCTGGGTCGGCCCGCCGCCACCGCCTGGCTCGCGCACACGCAAGCCGCCGCCTGACCATTCAACAGCGCACGCGGGCATGAGCAACATCCCGGCACCGCCCCCCGTCGCAAGCAGACCGTCGCCAGCCTACGGCAGAAGCCAAGATCCACGCCAGCAGCAATCCCAGCAGTGGCCACCACCGGGTTCCTACAGTGCTCGGTATGCATGAGCAACTAGTGAGCCAGTGGCACTGTTTGGTAGCGTCACGAGTCTGCTCGGCTTTTCCTTTTTGGCTTTTCTATCCTAGCCACATTTTTGCATGTCGTTTTGTCTTCTCTCTGCTTCTCTGCTAGCATCATCATCATTGCATCAATAATCATCATACTATTATATACAAGCATCGGGACTGGCGTTTTACTTTCTTTTCACTCCCCTTTTCTTCTCTTTCCGCGAGTCTTTGGTCTTTTTTTTTTCTTTTTTTTTTGTTCTTAGGCGGCTACTAACATCGATAGGCATGTGCGGGCACCATTCTTGTCGGAGACGTAGGACGTAGAGATGCGGATGATGGATTAGGCGTTGCCATAAACCGGCGATGCTGCTACGAACATGCTCGGATAGATACGAGTGGCAGCAGGCTCCAGCGCGGGGCCCCTGTTTATATCAACCGGTCGGGCTCACCTCCTATTTTATATATGACGGGGTTCGGTTAGCTTTGGATAGGTGGCAAGCAGGCCGAGCTCCTTGCGTTCAGGAAATGGAGTCTCTGGTCCCTCGGTCAATCAGCAAATCACAAGATTGCTGTCAACTTGTCCGTGCCTGTGTGTCATCTACCTTCTTGCGGGTCAGTCTCGTCCGTCGCACGTGTCCCTATGTCGTGAATTGCGCATTGTTGTAGTTTGTAAATAGGTTCAGATTATGGTGAATAAAGAAAGGTATGAATGGGATACGAAAAGAAAAGAAAAGAAAAGACGCCAAACATCAGAAAAGATTCGCCGCTTCCCTGGTCAGGCATGGCCCTACCAGGCGCGTAGCGATGCATAGGCATCCATATAAGGAGATTACAATAGACACTATCTGCGTGTAGGGGTGGAGACAGGAGAGTCAGACCCCGGCCCATGATGCATGTCGTTTCGTCGTTGGTATCGTTCATGGCCTCCCTGGGCCACCAACAAGTCACCTCCCGGCAGAGTTGTGGCGACTGCTGCCGCTCCCGCTTCTATTTGGCGACCAGGACTCGGGGACGAGTGTGTGACTATCGCGATGGTCGCCTTCGCCACCGTCGTCGTAGCCGCACATGATGCGCATGAAGCGCATCCGGGTCGCGGGGATGCTCTGTTGAGAATGGAGGTAAGGATAAAGGACAATTTGGTGTCAGGAGAGACTCGGTATGATTCAAAAACAAAGAGAAAAAAAAAACACCAGGGGTGAGGGGTTGGAACGTACGTCGCCTGTCCGCTGGGCGTAGACCATTAGTAGCTCCGGGTTGTCAAGTATTGCGGCTGCCTTCTCGCGCCTCTGGGCTTTTTCGAACGGCTCGGTCTCAAACCTGGCGGGTGTTAGAGATGTGGGTGTATTTATCTGGCTACCCCCTCGCTGAAGCCACTCTCCGACATCTCTATGCACAGCATCATATGGATCACCCACCCCATGAAGCCCAGAGTCATCCTGGACTGTACGGCCCGGCCATAGGTGAACGGACCGGGGCCGGAGCCCTCGGGGTCCTTGCCCCTGGCCTGGCGATCCCGCATCTCGGGGGTGAAGTCGGGGACGCTGCTGGGGGCAGTGGAGGGCGAGGCGGCAAAGTGGCGCGCCCGGCCGTCGTGCTGCCTTTGTTGGGCCGGGTGGTAGAGGGCGTCATGGTGGTGCATGGGGTGGGCGGCCATGCTGTGGTGGTGGTTGTGGTGGTTGTGGTGGCTGTGGTAGTGGTGGTGGTATCCAGGGCCGAGCGACGGCTGCTGCGCGCTGCTGCTTGGGCCGCCACCGCCGGGCCCGGGCCCGCCGCCGGACATTTGGGCCTGGGCGAGGTTTTCTCCTGGGGCTGTGGTGTGGTGTCGAAGATGCTGCGTAGTTGAATGGGAATAATGGGAATGGATATCGACGGCCAGCCCGGGCCAGGACCGTCAACGTCAAGCACGGCAAGCAAGGGGCGAGCACTGGAGGTGCCCCAGATTGATAAGCCCGGCGGCCACAGTGGGGGGGATTCAACGGTTTATGTGCCGGCGCGATTGAGGGATAGGGATGGTGGCCCAATCCATCACACAACCTAGACCCAGACCAAGCGACGTCAATTCTGGCGACCGACTATCAGGCAGGTCAGTCCAATGTTGAGTTATGCGCGCCGACCGAGTGGTTTGCCTCGACGTGCCTCCCCAGGCAGGCAAGCACTGGCAAGGAAGGCACCACCGCCTCCTGCCCGCCTGCCCACATGCACTTGACCCGACCTCGACTCACTTGGGCTTAGGTCCCGCGGCCGGGACCAGTCAAGGCGCCCCAACCCGCGCCGTGCCACCTTTGGGAGCCAGCAGCCGGCAGCCAGCACCTAGCCAGCATCTACCACCTAGGTAGGCCTAGGTAGGCAGCCTCACGGAGCCGACGTCGAGCCTCCTCACCGCCCGGCGTACAGACCGAAATCGACCGTCTGACCGGTGGGGCCTGGGTTGTGTTTTTTTGTATGCGGTGCATTTGCCGTGCAGCAGCCGTGACAGGTTTGACAGGCGACCTGCCCTGCTGGGTCCCCACGCCCGCCTTTCCCCTTGGGTGCTCCTCGCATGCAAAAGAGGCCAATCGGGTCCCTCCAACCAGCTATTATCCACCTGGGGAGGCACCGGGAGAAGTGAAGCTGGCGGCGTGCTGGCATATTGTGGACCGGACGCGCAGCAGATGGACCACGCCAAAGACAACACAAGACAAGCAAAGACAATAGAGGCAAGGTTGAAATCGACCAGGGAAAGACGGTGGGTTCACGCTAGCCTTTTTGCACCCATCTCAACAACACGATACAATCCATGCACTAAACTCCACCCACAGCCGAAAGGAAACAAAATACGACGCAAGAAAAAGAAAAACAAGGACAAATCTTGGCCGAGCTGAAGGGCGGGGACGCTTTGGTGAGGGGGCGGCTAGGGGGCCTCCAGCCCCAGCGTCAACCCGAACCCATCAATGACCGCCACACAAACAACGGCTCGGCGCGCGGGAGCCAATTGTGAGCTCCCCTGGCTTTTTGGTACACACAATCCGCTTGTATTTTCTGTCCTACCGTGGCCGTGCCGTTATTCTCGAGTCTCGACATGACAATCGAGACCCGAGAACAATGCGGGTGCATCCGCCTATCGAGACTGACGAGTCCGACACTAACCAAAACGAGTCTATGCTTCCGACTCCCTGACAAATACCATATATGTATACATCCATTGCCGGTGTATTATTCCCATAGAGAACCGACTCCCGCCGATCCCGCCTCCTAAACCATCCCCTCGCATTCCCTCGTGTCCAATTCCAGAGGCGGCCGCCATGTCAAGATGCCTCCGTGTTCCAAGCATAACATGCAGACAGATAGATATGCTGGCGTCAGACAGGACATCTAATGAGGCAACAAGAGAAAACGAAGAGAAGGGGGGAAACAGAAAGAGCAAAGAGAATAGATGGTAGGAGGAAATAGTGCAAGATACAAATAAATGATCAAAAATAAACCAACGCCTGCCACCCGTTCCCCGCGCCACCGGCCCCCAGAGTCCCTATTTACTCAGGCCCTCGCGCCCCTTCACCAAACGGGTGCAGTAAGCACGCTTGAGTCCCAGACCTCGGAAACGACAAACAAGAAAAGTATATATGAATACTGAGAACCCATCGCCGTTGAAATGTATGCGAAACTTGGACAAAGAAAACGCCCGCTTCAACGAGATTGAGGGCCGCGCACGCGTACACAGCTGGCCCTTGGTCACCTAAAGTTAATCACAGCAACCTTTGCCACGAGACAGGTCCATGGTTAGCCGACGAGGCTTGCGCGATCAAAGATACGGTGCAGGGCATCGTTTCCAAGTGCTAGGACATGGCTAAAGGGTTGTTTGACGTACCAGGCTGTTTGTTCCGTATGCAAGCTTCTGTCCGCTTGCGTCCCAGCAGAGGGAATGGCTATCCTCGGCACTCGAGCCGCCGCTGCCCGACTTCTGACTGAGCCAGCCTGGATGCGCGCTCCTGCTCCAGCTAGCCCGGGGTATAGAATATTCGCCCACTTTCCAAATGAGGATCTGGTCCGTCGTCGCGCCGGCAATAAAGGCCCCATCAGGGGTAAATGATAGGGCCACGACCGGTGGGTCCATCGTCATGGTCCATTTCGGTTTGTTCTCGGGGAGTCGGGCGTTCCAGATATGTATGATGCCGTCTTCTCCACCAGATGCCAGTAGCCTCTCGTCGTCCGCCGGGTTTGCCTTGAGTGGCTGCCACGTCAGGGACGTGATAGACCCCGAGTGCGCCGAGATTGAGCGTCGCTGGCCTGACTCATCCCAAAGCTGGTGATCGCCGTGCATGGTCTGGTTAGCCCGTTGCCCGTAGTACGGCACATGCACACGAGCGAACAGGAGTGGATTAGAAGGAAGAAGGGGCACCAATAGAGAGAAAAAGACTCACATCGATTTTGCCAGACTCGCTAGCCGTGGCGACAAGTTTTGACCTCCAGTCGAACTGCACTTGGGTGAAAATGTCGTCTTCCTTGGTGGGGAATTTCCTGGCCGAGACAATTTCTTTTTTGCTGCACTGGAACGACTCGAGCACCTTGCCGCCGCAGAGCAGGAACTCGTTCTCACTGATCCAGGCGGCGTCAAGCGGATTCGCATCGATGTCGTGGGTGGCGAGGCTGTAGGAAACTGTGTTGGAGACCAGCGAGTCGAAGACGGTGACGAGGACGCCATCGTTGTCGGGGGCGATGGCGAGGATGGACGAATTGTTGGGGTTCCACTTGAGCTTGATGATGGGCGGCTCGGCGACGTCGAAGCGCTGCAACTGGGCGCCGTCGGCAGCCCAGATGCTGATACGGGCCTTGTTGCCCGAGTCGGTGGCGATGGCGATGGCGGTGCCGTCCCAGTTCCAGGCCATGGCCGTGACCGAGGCGTTGGGCAGCACATCATCCTCCATGATGCTCTCGAACGGCTGGTTGCGCTCGGCCGTCACGTGGCCGGTGACGGGGTCAGGGGCGGCTGGACGCGAGATTGTCCAAATGCGGGCTAGCGCATCGGTTCCGGCAGCCGCCAAGACAGATGGGTCGCTGGGGCTCCACTCGCAATGCAAGACGATAGGGTTGTGCTGGGCTCGAGCGTGCGTGCCGTCTGCTGGCGGCGTCGCAGGCCGCGCCGCGCCAGGCGCCGCTGCGTCGTCGGCCGACATGCTGAGGAAGATGGTGGCCGGCGACAGCTCGTCCACCTTGTCAACCTGCGTTCCGTGGTCCGCACCGTACGTCCTGGTCACTGGCGGCACCGCCTGCTCCACCTCGAGCGGCGACGGGTAGGCGTGGTTGTTGTTGTTTTCGCCGCTGTCAATCTCCATGGCCGTCGCATCAGCCGTCGCCACCCCATTTTCGCGCCCGTTGCTGAGCCTCGCCCGTTTGATGGGGGGCGATCCATTCGCCAGTTGCAGCTGTCGCTTTCGCGTGTTTTCAGCCTCCTCCACCGTCGGCTGCACTTCGTCGTCCTCATCGCCTGTTGCATCCTCGTCCTCGTCTGCCACCGTCGCCGGTGCTGCTGCAGACTCTGGCCCCTGCCCCGGCGGTGCCGCTGCCGCCCCCGAGTCAAAAACTGCTGTTGTTGGCTGCTGTTGTTGGGGTGGCTGGATTACCAAGGGGCCAAACACCCCGCGTGAAACCTCCTCGGCCGTTGCCGGCGTGTTTTGAGGCGCCTGCACCCAACTGTCAGTCGTGCCCCTGCCGAACGGGCCAGATTTTCAAGATGCAATTTCCCTTGGCTCGGAGAGATTTTTTCTTTTTTGCCAGCCTTCCAACCCCCGCGGGATAAAATTTCCACTCGATTTCAAGGTGTGCAGCAGCGGGTCCCAGTCGCACCAAACACCACAAAGAGCGAGGGAGAAACCCCCCCCCCCAAAAAAAAAAAAAAAAAAAAAAAAAAAAAAAAACTCGGGAGAGAGAAGAATAGAGCATAACATACCTGCTGCGACTTCTCGAACTCCCTTTCTAGCGCATTGTAAAGCAATCCGTTGTTCACGACCGACACCAGCGCATGGCTCTTGACGTGCTGCGCAAAATCAAAATGCCGGTGTGGTTCTTGGATATGCCACTCCTTCTGGAATTTGGCAGCGGTTTCCCGATAATCTGGCAGGCCGGCGAAAAGGTGAAGGGGAAAAAAGCCACGGGTTGCGGTCAGTCCTGCGCAACCGACGATACCCACATTGCCGCCGAGCACAGGCGAGCAGGGAAAAAAAAAAAAAAAAGTGACCAGAAAAATCTACCGCCAAAACACTGAAGAAACCACGTAGATACTCACTTCCTTCTAAAAGATACCTGGACGGCGGGGGAGAACAACCAAAAACAGTCAGCCGGAGTTCAAGGGCGTTGCTGGGCGCAGCAGATGGAGATGGCGAGCCGGTCGAGGGCAGTACGGGCAGGCCACGCGAAAATGTGCGAGGGCGGCGGCCGCGGTGGTGATGGGCGGAAACGTACCTCCAAACAAGAAAGTTGACCCTGTCCGAGTCGAGAAATTCCTTCATGGTGGCTGGCCGAAATGGCTCGACGACGGCGTTCAGGCAAAGGCGCGCTCCTCGTTGGCGCGGATGGGGCTGTTCGGACGTCGCGGGTTTGCGGATTCACGGTGTTTGTCGAAGAAGGGGAGGAAATGCAAGTTCCATTCAACGATGAAGAAAATCCAAGACTCAATCCAAGTGGATGTTGTTTTTAGGCGACGGACCAGGCCAGCGCTGCCCGGACCAACCCACCCCAGCCAGCCCAGGGCGGCGCCAGCAGTGCAGGCGCAGCGCGCAGCAGGCACCTCCCCGTACCGTGCCAGGGAGGGTGCCACCAAGGGGAGGGCCCAGGGTTGCCGAGGGCCACCCTGATCGCCTACGCCCACACGGACCAGGCTGCGTCCAATTGGCCGCGCGTGCTCCGGAAGATCCATCCATCCTCCTTCATGGATGGCTGCTCACACAAGGCGAATGCCCCGGGTACGTACCGTACCCGCCAAAAGTGGGCTGGCATGGCCCCCCTGGTCTGGAACTCGAACCGAGTAGGGACGGACAGCCTCCGCCAGGCCGGTCGGCCACACACACCACGCACACACACACAATCTCGCACACACACAACCAGCAGCCAGGCACAACTGCCCATGGGGAGCTGGGTTGAGCCGGCCTGCCTTCATGGTTCCCGCCCGCCGCCTTTTCGTGTCCTCTTTGGCTTCCGTTCGGCCCATCTGTGCTGCCACCCCCAAACCCAGATGCAGCTGCACACAGGACGATAAAATGCATATGTGGCTGATTGACACCCGAAAGGTTGACTGTGCATATTAGGCTCCATCGCCGTCGTTCCAATGCTTAACCATCTCTACTCTGCTGCTTGTGGCCCGCTTTGGATCGTTCAATCTGACGATGCGGCGGCGGGTACATATGCCCGTTCCATCGGTCTCTCCACAGCGGGTGGCAAACCCGCAAACGAGGCCATGCGGTAATGGTAGACAGAAGAGAGTGGGGAGACAAAAGAGGGAAAATTCCAAAAGAAAGAAAAAAAAAAAAAAGGAAAAAGAAGGAAGGGTAGCCTAAGCCCGACTTTGCCTGGTCCTGTCACCCTGCAAACTCCCTTTCGGCCCACTCGAGCTCGACCCTCTCCTTTTCGACATCCCCTGCGTCAAGCTTGCCAGTCTATTATTGTGTCTGCCACACCTTTGATGTCCTCCCCTTTCCCTCTAGCATATTGCCACCGAGCGACAGATTTGAAACCACGAAATAATTTTTTCGGTCAGAAGTATCTTAGGGCCTCAGCTCCTGACCCCTTCTCCTGCGAAAAAAAAAAAAAAAAAAAAGCCCACAGCCCAGCAGATTCGTGCGCGTGTGCACCACAGCACAACCCGCAGCCTTGGGGCGAAAGCGGAATGGTGCGTGTGCATCACGCATACAGGCAGGGACTTTGTCCCTCCAAGAAGTATCCATACAAACTGGGGCTACCTTTGCACTCTTTGGGATGCTCGACGGGGACCTCCCGGGCGCTCTGGAACGCACGGGCAGTCCTTACTCGGCACTCCGCCGCAGCAGTCTCCGGGGACAGCCAGCAGGTGATATGAGTCTCCAGTCATTGATCCACCGATGGTACCCCAAGGACAGAACGGGCGCTGGGGACCGCTTGCTTGGGCTGAAGGGACGCGGCGCCTGGTCGAAGACCTCAGGCACGATCGATCTTTGCACCAGGCCGCCCGACTCGATCGCACGCAGCAGAACCAGGCTCATTTTAGCCTTGGTCGTTCGCCGGTTTCGTCAGGGCCTCCTTGGTGTGTGGGTGGTGCCGCCATGCCCGGGAGAACCGTCACCAAGCCATGATTCGGATCGACGCACGGGGGGTTCGTTCGGGTAACGGTGCAAGGCCCGCGTGAACTGAGGAGAGTGAAGCATCTCCCGCAAATTGCGAATAGGTCACGTACCGATACAGCCGGGGTACAGCCAAATCGCGTGCCTGCGACCATAAAGGGTGGGGACGCCAACAAGGCCCGACGCCCATGCTGCGCCTTTTTTTTTCCTTCTTTTCAACATAGCCCAACGAGCCAGTCTATGAAGAATGACCCAATCCCAAATATCGACTAGGTTCTCTGGCCTCCCGTCGATGTCCATGTTATGAGTGTCGTATGTATGCAGATAAAAGGACGCGGGTGGGCGTTGGTCTGGGATTGTCCTCTTTTTCCCCTTCTTTTTTGCCCGTACCTGGCTGCTGGTCCGACCTGACCCTGTATTCCTTGGCAGCCGATTCCTCGGGCGCTTCGGATCCTTTTACTGTTTTTCAACCCCGTCCAAAACCCGTGGTCAACAAGATGTAACGCAACCGACATCGGTGTCTTTTATTTTTGGCATTATTCAAACACCGATATCTGCTCAACTCTGGTTCGCGCGAAAAACTTGGTACACGAGGGATATCGGAAAGGATTTTGTCGTGTGCGGCAGCGTCGAAACGGACCAGATCATCACCCATTTTTGCCCTCACTCGCAGCTGGGTGGGGATCACAAGGAGGCACCCACCCAACCATGGTTCATCCCTGGTATCTGCCACGGCGGGCAGACATCTTGGTCTCAGGACTGGACGGTGCCGGGGGCCCTTGCCGGAGCGATAGAACAAAACACGGCCATTCCACTCACAACATTAAAACCCCGACGCCAAACCATTTCAGGGGGGCGACATGGCACGACGTGCAGTTGGCTTCCACACACCATGCGAGGCAGCATCCAATTGCCTTGGAGGTGCTTGGGCAACCAAGTGGGTGACAGCAAAGCTGGCTATCAGGTACCTAACGTGCCGACATCAAGCAAGCCCACCACACCTCCCGTCCCTCCAGTGTTGCACAAAACGGCCAACAGCAGAAGCTGGTTCCCACCGCGCCTTGCGCAGAGGTACATATGCAAACAAATGCATGCGTACCAAGTATTGCGCCATTGACGAAGCAAGGCCCTCTGAATACTTGGACTTTGGCCCAAAAGCTGCAAACAAGCGACGATTGTTCAGACGGATCGCCTCCTGACCGCCTGGACTTATTTCCCCGCACCACCAACAGGCTCAGGCTTGATACCGGGCCCCGGCTCGGGGTTCCATGTCTTGGCAGAGTTGATGATGTGGCACCAGATGCGCAGCAGCACCACCACCACCACCACGAAAGTCACCATCACTTGCAGGAGCGCTACGGAGCAGGCATGCACGCGTAGACAGGCCGTGGGAGAGATGCTAAATGACGGACAAGTCGGGTGGCGGATAACATGACGCGAGCAGGTAGGCTGGAGGCCGGAGAAAGGGGAAGTCAGTAAGGACGTGTTCGTCAATGCGGCATAAAAGCTTCAAAGGACTACCTGTGCCTCGCGGGGATGTCACTAATCCGCGGGTGCGGAAGAGTTACAGCCACACAGAAAACCCAGCCAAGCGTGGGCATGTCGGTACCTCCTGCAGCCCTGCGCCTGGATCGGTCTTTTACACCACAGCGTCGAGTAAAGCCTGAGGCATGCATCCAAGGATTGGCGACGACAACAGTAGAGCAGTGTGTGATGTGAGGTGGCAGGCTGGAAGTGTGCTCATTCGTCCTATACAGGTATCTAATACTGAGGAGAGTACCTACCCAGCCTGACGTCGGAGCCTGGCACTTGGGCTGTCATGGTCTATGCACCAGATGGCGTGCGCTGGGGGATTTTGTGGGCTGGACACATTCCATCGTCGCGACAGCTGAAGGTCTTCTAGCCTCCAACAAGAAGCGCCTCGGATAGTGATATCACGTGATTAGCCCACCGCGGCTGTCGTTAGATGGGACCCCTGTTATGGGCACCTGGAGCCTCCCTGGTGGGATTGAAGTCTCCAAAAAGAGGCCAGAGACCACATCGGCCAAGCGCGCGCGGTGCGATTGAAGCCGTCATCTCGAAGCAGCATTTGCTCCCCGTCCAATACACCACCGTGCTTCGCTAGCACGACCTACCTGCCTGCCGACGGGAGCGACCAACGAAGGCGACCGCCGGCCCAGCGCAGAGCTCAGCTCGGCACCACAGCAGCAGCAGCAGCAGCCTTAGCAGCAGCATCACAAAACCCGACGCCATGCCGCCTCGAATAAATATCCCGCCAGCCACCCGCGCCCTGCTTATCGCGCTCGTGCTGCAGTCGGCCCTGAGCGCCGCGATCCGCTACCGGCAATGGTCCGCCCATTCTGAGATCGTCATCCCGTACCTCAACCTGATCCCGCAGCTGTCACTCATCTACCCTTGGACCTTTGTGACCACCACCTTAGTCGAGACCAACCTCGTCACCTTCGCCATCGCCGCCGTCACCCTGTACAATGGCGGGCGCTACCTGGAGAGAGCCTGGTCCTCCAGGGAATTCGCCAAATTCCTCCTCATCAGCTCCCTCGTCCCCAACTTCCTTTGCTTCGCCGTCATGTTCGCCTTCTTCGTCTTCTCCCAGGACGAGCGCTGGACGTACGTACTGCCCGCCTCCCTCGTGCCTCTCTCTCGCCCTATCCCTGGCCGCTCCTGAGCGGGGGCGCGAAACCCGACTTCTTTGGGCTTCGTCTCGCTAATACCGCACCTCGTCTCTGTCTAGTCTTTCTACCATTGGCGGTACTATCCCGCTCCAGATCTCCTTCCTCGTCGCCTTCAGCCAGCTTGTCCCGGCCCACACGGTGACTTTATTCCGGGGTATTGTGTCCCTGCGCGTGCCCAGGTTCCCCATCCTATACGTCGGCGCCGTCACCGTCCTCTCGCTCACCCCGATGCTCACGAGCGCCTCCTTCTTCCTTGCCATATTCGGGATGCTCACGAGCTGGACCTACCTGCGATTCTACAAGACGGCATTTCCGGACCTGGACTCGTCGCAGTCGGCATCCCTGCGGGGTGATGCGAGCGAGACATTCGCCTTTGCTGAGTTTTTCCCAGGGCCAGTCAAGCCCTTTGTCGCGGGCATCTCGGCGCAGGTGTTCGGCATCATGGTCGCCCTGAGGCTCTGCAGCCCCTTTTCGCAGGCCGACGTTGCTGCGTCGCGGGGTGATAGCGGAGCTTTCCTGCAGCGTGGCGCTCCCGGAAGCGCAAGGGCGGAAGCGGAGAGGCGGCGGGCCGTCGCGCTCAAGGCTCTTGACCAGAGACTCCACGCAGCAACTGCACACGCCGCCTCGCGGCCATCCGGGGGATCTTCTCATCAGCAGCCGCAGCCTGCTGCCGCCACGGCTACCGGACCTACCGTGCAGAGCCAGCCCCAGCCCAGCGCCCAGGCAGCAATGACGTCTCAGCCGCCGGCACTTCTGGGTGAAATCAACTACGTGCCCGAGCACGAGTCGTCTGAAAAGCATGGACCATGAGGCCGCTCGCTTCGTCTGGTCGTCTCTTTCTTGGGTTGTATTCTATCTTGTCCGCAACTCTCTTCCTCTTGCTGCGGCCTGGACTCGTCTTCGCCCAAGGTCTTGGTCACTAGCGCGAGTATAGCTAGCCGTTCGCATGCACTGTTGATCTGGCGTTGCTCCCGTCCCTATATGATCGAGGGCAGCTTTCCATGCACAGCGTTCCCATAGTATGGCTTTAGTGGGTCAAAGAGGCAATCCACGAACGGTCGTCCGGGGGATGCGAGGCGATGTACAGGGCTATACGTTTGCATATCCGCCTTTGTTCAGGCATAGCAGCTCTGGTTCTTTCTCTTTCTCCTCTCGTTTTCGGGATGTGTTTAGACCGTGGTTTATTGCATCCGCGCCTGTGGCGGTTACTGGATCGAGTCTCTGGTGTTATTTCTAGAACAGCATCTCCCGTCGTTTCTAGTCCGCAGCATGAGGGCAAAGGTCGGGGGCTCGGCCAGCATGTTAGGTTCGGTGTTGGATGTATGTCGAGTTTGCAACGTCTGTGAAGCAGTGGCGGACAGCTGGGTCGGCCAGGCTATGTGTACGCTATTGGCGCTAAATGGTAATTACATCGACAACATCAGGACCAGGGGCTAGCGAGCTTCTCATCTGGGCTTGTTCACTCTACTACGTGCATAGGTCCCTAGCCTTCTTCTACCCGCATCCCAAACACAGATCGCGGTGCTGCTTGATCGCGAGTTATATACGTTGAGGGCATAAATGGGTATTCCGCACGCCAACCATACCAGTCGTTAGCTCGGCGATGGAGGAGCGACAGCACCTCTGCACAGGGAAGCCGAATACACAACCCGTTATATGCCTGTCAGTTTGCGCTACCCTCCCTCGCTTCGTGTGGGCGGCCTTGTCCTAGAGAGCACGTCGCACGTAGTCGGACAGCACCTGTCTCACGACGAGCGCGCACCCGTCCAGGCCACCGAGCGGCTGGACCGAGCCACGGCGGGGTATGTGGCGGTAGGGTTCAGTCTACCTAGGTAGGCTGGCGGCCGAGGAAGGTTCGCATAAACAAGGAGTCGGCGAGAGACGAAGGGAGAGGGGGAGGGAGAGGGAGGGACAAAGAATGGACGGAACAAATACCCAGCGACGGCACCACTTGGTCCATCCACGTCCTCTTACAGCATTCCCCCATTTTGCCATATGTCGGCATCACGTGATGGATATGTTTGGGGGTTTTGCTTGATCTTCCACCTACGGCCGTTGCGCCGAGTCCGTAATGGTGCCGAAACAACAGCCATTTCGGACAGCTCGTCCCTCGAAAAAGCAAGCCTCAATTCATCAACACGTTGTGCAGCCGTTCTGCGCTAAATCTGGCACGGCCAAGCAGGGGCCCAAAGGCGGCACCGTAGTTATCCATGCAAGGGATGGAAAGTAGCTGCAGTCGAGAGCCTAGGAGATTGAGGACAAGCGAAGAACAAGAAGAAAAAGGTTGCATGTTTGGACGCCTCGGTAAGTATAGTAATACACCGTAATGTTTTTCGGTCACCCTCAGGCATTTGATTTCCGCATGCTGGGCTGTTCGTGGGTCGCCCGCCGCATCGTCTGAAATATTTTTTTGGTGATATTCCTAGGCTCTCCCCACGTCCTCCCTTTCCCCACTAGTCTCGGAGGTCCCTCATGGCAGGTTCAAACCGGGCTGTCTTGGTCCATAATCAAGCCCAACGCCATCGTATCGAGTCCGGTCTAAAATGTCCGCACGAGGGTTGAGATGCATCGGGTCTTTGCTAGCGCCAGTGGCTGATTCGAGACATTGGACGAGAAGGTCAACCCACCAAGGCGTGTCGCCAGTTGTCCGAAAAACCTCATCGAGGAGGTTTAGGGTGTTTTCGATGTCACGGCCCAGGGCATGGGCTGGGGTCTCGCCCTTGTTCTCTTGATGCTGTGTCCCTTTCCCTTCCCCCCCTTTCTTTTCTCAGTGCTCACTTCGAGCCGGTCAACCTATGGCGACCCAATAACGAGACGCACAGGGTGCCGTGGCCCGCGCACGCTTACTTATGGCCCAATTACACGAGTGACGTGCGTGCATGCACACGGGGAGCAGAAAACAAGAAGGCCGTGATTCGGGTGACAAACAAGGGATCTGACTGCAGATGTCAGCACATGGTGGTTACACCGCATGTCCATAGAGAACAGATATTCTTCTGCACTCCTGGTTATCTCCTCGATCGCCTTGTGCCCTCTTCTTCTTATATACCTCTGAGTTCTCTGTTCTCCCAGGCCGCCAATTTTCTGGCAGATAATATGCGCGTATGACGGTTCATACCCCAAACAGGACCGCGGAGAGGGTTGTCGAGAGGTCTGTTCCGCTCGGCTTCATCGGCGGCGTGTGCTATGCAACGTCGCTTAGGTTGTCACCTTCGGATATCGATGGATCAACGGGCACACACACTCACACCCACACTCACCCTCACACACAAATGCACACTACGCTCACACAGATACGCGCCACCCCTCACTGGGGGCAAGCAGCCAAAGTGACACAGACCGACATAGCTACAGTGCATGCATACCGCGGCTCTATCGACACGCCTCCTATCCACATGCGCCTCCAGTCGCAGTTGCAAGCACGGAGCAGGTCCATACATACAAGGGAGCGGGGGCAGGGATGGGTGTGTACACCTGTGTGGGATAAGTATCATTTCAAAGCTGCCGTGGCGGTTGGCTTTGGGCCTCTGCTCACCAACAAGCCGGTCCGTCAGCTAGCTGCATGAAGCAAGTGTGCGAAGCGGTGATTCTAGATAAATGAATAACTTTGGAGCTACACGCAGGTGCACGTGACGGGGCACTGTAAATTCTGAGGTGGGCGACAAAGCGACTTCCACTCCGATAGAGAGAGAAAAAAAGAAAAAAAGAAACATCAACATCAACAACAACAACGACGAGCAGGACGTTGCCGAATGACCCAAAAGGAGCTGGAAAGAAAAAGTCTGTGCAGAAAAGTTCTTTCGTTCTTCTGTTTGGCCAAAGCCACCCAGTGGCTCGCAGGTGGCGGATCAGCCCAGACAAGCAAGTACCAGGGCAAGCCCTCAGCCGGGCTGTCCACAGCCAAGGCCATGGGGTATCCCGAGCAAAGCTCGCGTGGAAACGGCGGGATGCGGGAGGGGAAGCACACACCTTGGACCTACCGAAGCTGGTTAGCCTGCCTGCGTTTGCGCCGCAAGGGGTGGGGACAGGCAGTGTGGAGCGTGGGGCCCGGCGGAGTCTTGTGCAGGGGAGAGTGTGGGGCATTTGCTGCTGTGAGCTGGGCATGATTGTCGTCGGTAATATGCCAGGGAGGTACCGAGGTAGACGAGACCTCCAAAAAGGCATTTGTTTGCATGGTGCGCAGTGTAGGCGGTACGCGGCCAGGGTGCGTTAGCAGGGGGTGCCCGGCCGGTGATGCAACCAGGCCCCGGGGAGGTGCTTGCTTGTTTGGCTTGGCGCTGACTGCTCAGGAAGGCTGGCGAGCTGCAAGCCCCGCCAGGAGGACGACGGAGCAGCGGAGGGGAGGGGTGCAAGGGTGTCACTACGGCCCACACCACAGCACAAACCCCCAGTGGCTTCTGGGCGTCTCGGCGCCTGGCTTGTTCGGGTGTCCCTTGTCCAATGTTTGGCTTTGGCTGCGAGCGGGCCACATGCCGGTGACCCAGGGTCTCCAGGGGTGGCTTGACCGACCACCTTGACTGCATCGTGTTTGTGGCCTGTGAGTGGTGGCAGGCGTTTCCAGGGGGCAGCTTGCCAGCCGACAACCCCCCCCCCCCCAAACACCCTTTGCGCACACCGCACACCCAAAAAAGAAGCAAGCAAGGAAGGGACGCAACAGAGTCGGCGGCCCCGTGATGGCCCGAGGCCAGGGATGGGCCGTGCTGGTGGGCTGCGTGCGATCGCAAACCCGCGCGAAACACAAAACACCCAGTCACTGCCAGCCAGTCTCCAGCGCCGTCAATCAGATACCCGGGCGGGCACCTTTGACGACGCCGGATATGCAGACGCACTCCGGATGTGTGAATCGTGGCATTTACGAAAGGCGATTGGTAGTTGGCGGTTGAGGGTTCGCACACGCATGAGTCGCCTGTCGTGGGCAGTGTCTGGCCAAGCTGGCTTCGCCTTCGGCATAGCGGAAAAAGGTCACTACATGTGCACCGTCCGCATCTCGACTGGCCGTTTGATATTTTGGCCGCCATCCTGAGGACACTATGTGCCTGCCTAGATAGGCATGGGCGGACGGATGGCGAATGGGCAAAATAGCCTGCGCCAGCCATCCGGATAGTAACCAGACGAAACAAGAGATCGCTTCTCGGCCACCCATCACCACACCCCCCGACGGGAAAGTAATGGGCACAATGGAGGGTCTTTGTCAGCAAACGGGGGCACGAACCAAAAGTGACAGCGGGCGCGCGCAAAGCCTGCCCTTCTTTGCTTCTTTGCCCAGACCCGGCCGACCTACCCCAGCACCCGAGCTGGCACCCTGCCAGGCCTGCCACATCGATCATTTGATTGCCCCAAAGATCGGGGTGCCACCATTGTGGTCAAGGCAATTATTGCACAATCCCGGAGCCGCGACAACCACCGTGGCCAAGCTGCCTTTCGTTGCCGGCGGGCACCTTTCGTAACCACGACTGAGAAAATGCCGGCTCCCGTGAGGTCCCCGCTAGGTTCCAGGACTGCTTACACAGTACTCCTGCGGAGAGGTAGGTCACCCAATGATGCTATCAACACTGTCCGCCCGCCCGCCCGAGAGATGTCTTGCGATCGGAGAAAATCGA
>JNVV01000011.1:891601-906258 GCA_000733355.1 Falciphora oryzae
AAGCCCCGAACCGACCAGAGGCCGCAAACCCGCAATTTGGAGGTGAAGTGGCTAAAATAATACGGCGTAATGCCCACCACAGCATAATCTGCCTGCCAGCCAAGCCAGCCGCCTGGCCGCCTCGGGAGCTGCAGAAACAAGGACATCCATCCTCCCAGGCAAAAGCCCATCTTTCTCGGGCGGGTAGGGGAAGCGCCCGGGAAACAGGCTGTTGCATAATCTCGCGGACAGGACGAACTATAAAATCACCCGTCTCGTGTCTGTGCCTTGTCCGCAGCTCGGCAGGCTTCTAGAACTCTGTTTGTTTCATCATCTCCTCGTCTGGCTGCCCTTTGGGCCTTGGTGGTTTGGCGTCATCTCCCAGGGCTTTCAATCGCACGTATGCACAAGGTTGCCCAGGTAAATGCTGCTCGATTGGACGCATCATCCGCCGAGCGTCCGTCCTTCCCGCCGCCTCGCACCATCAGCCAATATGGACCGAGGGTCAGGACTCCATCCCGGGTGGCGACGAGTCATTGCTATACGTCGCAGCTCCCTCTGTTGAGAGCGTCATCTCTCGAAATCCCACGTCGGGCCACATCGGCACTCTTTTAACTTGTTCGAGGAAGCGCTCGGTCATACTCTTTTATTTCCGAGATTCAGCGATAAAAGGGCGGCGAGGAATGAATTATGCTAGGAGATGATCACGCCGCACCGGAAGTCGCGCGCCCAGCTTACCTAAACAGTGGTCACCGGCTGCAACCCTCAACTTTTGATGGAGCCCACTTGGTCTGTTTCAACCACACCCTCACAGGGAACGCAACGCCGGCGTCAGTGCGTTGCTGGGGACGCCGTGCCGATTCAAGCGGAAACCCCCTGGACTCATCAAGCTCCGTGCGACGCTTTCATCAACGGAATGTGCCCAAAGAAGAGAAGAATTCGAATCGAGAATGATGCATATCTATACAAGTTTGTCCGCATTTAGGATTTAATGTACCACAAGTAGATAGTACGATCCAAATGTCTGCCCCGAACGGGAGGATAAGAGGTTGCAGCAGCGCGTGGAGTGTGGAAGCGACGGACGCGATAAACATGAAGAGGAAAGGGGTGGCACGGGGAAAAACAAGAGGATGATAACAAAGAGCACGTCGATAAAATGAAGCTGCCGATAATGAGCTGGTGAGCCCGCCGGCAGCAGCGCACATGTTTTGTGCGACACCTTCACGAGTCCGAGATCCCCGAGACTGCAGCCCCGGTCGTCAAATTTCTGATGTGGCGGGACTGCTGGCCGAAGAGGAACCGTGGCTGGTGATGGGTTTTCAACTGGCTCACACAATGCCCTTTTTTTTCGAGTGCCTCAGAGGCTGCCTCTCGGTATGGACCAGGCACGGCACATCTAGGGTACGTGGTCGCCCGCACACGCTGAAATGATTGACAGCCGTGCTCCCAGCAAGTCGCCACCCTTAGCTAGCACTCCACCACTAGCGCTGCACGGCAGGGTTATGGCGTTGCCGTCCCTTGGGTGCGCCGACCTAGCCCAGTGAGGGTGTGCTGGTCTCGGATGTACCCCCCTCCTTGTCCCAACCAGCGGTACCTGGCAGTACTTGAGACCCTTGAGAGATCACCCCCGCCCCTCGGCTCCAACCCTCCAGTACCCAGAAAGCCAGCATGCGCTGACGAGACGATGCATGCACGCGGGCGTGGGTGGGCAGCCGGCTTCTGAGTTGAGGGGGCGGGCCTTGGGCGAAGGCTCCGGGGCTTGAGTAGGCCCGACAAAACCCCAGCTCTTGTTGACGCACAGAGCCGTCTCTTTGGGGTTGATGTTTGCCGAAGCGTGTATTGAGTATACGAGCGAGAATTTTCTCCCTTGATTTGTTCTTAGGATTGTGTTCTGCAAGCATCCCAGCTTGTCATTTCGCTCCCCTCCCCCTCCCTCTCTGCCCTCCGCTGAGAAAGAAGCACGGTGTGATCGATCGAGTCGCCCGCGAGCACGCTGACCCCTCTATTGACTACATCACATACGACACAACCCATCGATCCCCCGTTCCCTCCGGCCCACACATTAGCCCGTCCAGTCCGGTACGTGGCATCTGGCTAACTGATTGCCGTCGCCCGCAGGCAGCAAAATTGGGATGAAACGGGAACGATAGGCGCCAGCACTTTGGAACATGTGTATCCTGCGGGGATCCGCCCTGGCGAGGAGAAACAAACTGATCAAATGCGGCCTGACCTGAGGTGAGATGACACAGACATGCTGGGTGCGGTACCAACCTCAGGCGACGGGCTTTGTGCGGAGAAAAGGCTACATGTTCTCCTGGGAGAGTATTAGGTAACCAACCCAGGCCCCCACGCTACACCACTCTCATTGTCGAAGATGGGCTTCGTTGTGCACTCTCTGCCTATATCAATCCGTCCGCCAAGGGGGAGAGCAAACTCCAGCTCAACATGCCACGACATGCTAGAGGCACATAAGAGGCTGCACTGCGATTTTTTTTTTTTTCCTTTTCTTGTCGATTTGCCAAACTTTATCATTGCTTCGCCGTGTGGTATCCAGCCTCAGCCTTCCATTTTCCCCTATCCCTTGTTTATATAAGGGACCCCTCGGCGCTGGCCCACATTGTCTTGTCGCCGCGTCCGGGCTGGCCACCTACCGACTCTCAACTGTTGTGATGGCAGTTCCTGGCTTCTAGACGACCAGGTGAGCTAGCTGTGGCACATGTCGACAAGAATGAACCTTCTAACCCGCATCCCTGCAAACGGACCGGAAAAGGTCAAGGAAAGAGGTATGAAAGCTTGTTTGCACTGCTACATATAATTTCAGCGTGTTTGATTGTTGTCCTCACACCTGGACCTACCCGGAAACGGTTTACAGCAGAAGCAGAGCATAGAAACCACTGGATGGGTAAAATAGGAGAAGGAGCATAAAAAGAAAGGAGTCGTCATTCGTTGGTGGTCCGTGGTGGTCCGTGACGTTGGCAACAACCCGAGGGATGAGCCCTAGATGGTGTCTGGGGTCGAGTTAACGGCAGGAGGGGAAACGAATGTTTGGCCCAACCAGAGTCTCCTCGGACTTGGGCGGAAACACATAATCCCAAGCTCCATGTGCTTTGCAATGGACGAAATGACTTTCATGATAACGATTTATACAGCATGGATCACTCATGATGTGCTCTCGCTTTTCGCTTTCCTTGAAAACACATGGTGCTGCGCCTTTTGCCTTTTATCGGGGGGACTCCACTCCCTGTTCCCTCCTCGTCCCTCCTCCAACGAAACGCCAGCCAAGGAAACCAGGCAGGCCAGGCACCTGTCTTTGTCATAAGCTTTATCTTTAAACGTGACTTGCAGTGGCAGCATCCGAACAGACCCGCAAACGAAGCACATTACCTAATTCGCCAGATCGTCCCGTGTCTGTTCCTCGGAAGTTCCACCGCATATCCTTTAAAAGTGGGACAGACAGGGGCCCATGATGGGAGGGTGGACGGACCACCCCAAGGCGTGTCTGTTATGTCGGCTGCTCTTCAGACTAAAATGGGAAGGAATGTCGGTCGCGCCTGCTGGGTAAGGGGACTTTCCTTTTTTGAGGGGCGGCCTTTTTGAGCGGCTGCCAGTTTTCCCCGTCGTCGTTCCTCTCTCCACGTCTCCTTCCCATCCTCTGCCTCTCCTTTTTTTCTTTTTTTTTCTTTTTTTTTGGTTTTTTTTTTTTTTTTTTTCCCTCTCTCTTCCATGCTATCGTCCCTGCGCAACTGTTTTCTCACAGGGCGCCTCCATTCCTGACACCAAGCAAGGCAAGTCGTCGGTTTGTATTCACATCGCATCATCGACCATTACAAAGACGGCTTGTTTCCCTGCACTGTCTTTTACTTTGTCTATTTGGATTGCCTTTCTTCCCAGTCAACGGCCTCGCTCCCGCCCTTGTGTCCTTGTTTGCCGCGCTCGTGGCTTGCGGCGCCCACACGATCTCGCACCTCTTGCTTCACGCCGCCCATCATCGTCAACCCGCCACGAGATTTTCTCTCCTTTATTCTCTCCAATTCAACGCGACGTGGCCCAACCGGAATTTAAAGTCACCTATCGACACCGACAAAATAATTTCCGCCCATCAATCGCTCCGGCGGACATAACGCCGACGCGCGCACCGACTTGTTCGCATACTTGTCGGGCTGTGAAAAATCGATAGTGTGGACCGTCTGCAAGACTCATCTTTTGGGATCGAGGGTGGTTGGGAGGACCGCCTAGGTTCTTGGTCTTGTTTTCCGCAACCGCGATGGCGGCACATCGCCCATCTCCACCGATGTCGGTGCAAATGCACCATGGCCCAGGGGCGCCCATCCCGCCTGGCTCTGTGCCTGCCGGCGCCCCCTCCTTCATATCACCGTCGCGTCGCATGGCCGAGGCGACCGAAGGTGTCTGGATGCAAATAGGTATGATATTGTCACCACAGTCTCTCGTATCTGTGTTGACTTCACCTAAGTGGACATGCGCGACTGACAATCTATTGCAGGCAGCCTGTCAGAGCTACTCGGTAACCTCGAGGAGGCCATGAACGCCTACGAGCGCGCCCTGAGCATCAACCCGCAGTCGATTCCTGCCATGAACGCGATGAGTCTCATCTTGAGGACCAAGGAAGACTTCTCAAAGGCTTGCGAATTCCTGAACGCGATCCTTAAGCTGGATCCGCAGAATGGCGAAGCTTGGGGGAGCCTGGGTATGGGATTCCGCTCCTCAGCCCCCGGCGCACGTCCGGCGTCGGCCTACCCCTGTCCAGCGGGCTAGTTACTAACGTGTCTTGTCCTCGCCGTCTAGGTCACTGCTATTTGATGGTTGACGATCTCCAGCAGGCTTATAGCGCCTACCAGAACGCCCTCATGAACCTACCGAAGCCAAGGGTATGTGCTTTTGCGGTCCACAACGACTCCGAGATATCCCCTCAGTTCACAGGGTAAGGGGAAACGATGGACGTTTCCAGCTGACGAGATGCACTGCTTGTCAGGACCCCAAGCTTTGGTATGGCATCGGCATCCTCTATGACCGCTATGGCTCGCTGGATCATGCCGAGGAGGCCTTCTCGTCCGTGATGCAAATGCAGCCGGACTTCGAAAAGGCCAATGAGATATACTTCCGACTCGGAATCATCTACAAGCAGCAGTCCAAGTTCAATCAGAGTCTTGAGGTGAGTGCCAGGCAAAGATGCATACATTTGTGCATGGACTAACTAGCTGGGTCGCAGTGCTTCAAATACATTGTTCACTCACCCCCACTCCCGCTCACGGAAGAGGATATCTGGTTCCAAATCGGCCATGTCCACGAGCAGCAGAAAGACGTAAGTCAAATGATGTTCCCTTGGTTTCTGTGTGGGTGGCCTGTTGCGGATTGCTGATGCCGTCCGATGACCTGCAGTACGACAACGCGAAGGCCGCGTACCTACGCGTTCTCGAGCGTGAGCCCAACCACGCAAAAGTCTTGCAGCAGCTCGGCTGGCTCCACCACAACCAAAGCAGCAGCTTCCAGAGTCAAGAGAGGGCCATAGAATATCTTGAGAAATCAGTCGCTGCCGGTAAGAAACATCTGGTCAACACCCTATGCATCATATATCGTGCCGGTTGCTAATCGTAGCGACTCTAGAGGCCAATGACGCCCAGAGCTGGTACCTTCTCGGAAGGTGCTACATGTCGCAGCAAAAGTACCCCAAGGCATACGAGGCGTATCAACAGGCCGTCTATCGCGACGGTCGTAATCCCACGTTCTGGTGCTCCATTGGTGTGCTCTACTACCAGATAAACCAGTACCGCGATGCCTTGGATGCCTACTCGCGTGCCATTCGGCTCAACCCATACATCTCCGAGGTTTGGTACGATCTCGGCACTTTGGTGAGTGTTTCCCCGGCACGCCTCGATGTTGTTCGGCAATCGAACGGCAGTTGTGGCGAATCGCCTGCTAATCTAAGTGGTACAGTACGAATCGTGCAACAACCAAGTCAGTGACGCTCTCGATGCCTACACGAGGGCGGCTGATCTTGACCCGAGCAACCCACACATCAAGGCTCGACTGCAGCTCCTGCGGACTGGCCAGAGCAACGGTTCTCAGCCGGTCAGCGCGCCGATCCCCACAGATATGCATCCGCAGTCTTACCAGGCCTCTGGACCTCCTGGTCCGCAATGGGGCGGTGCCTCAGGTCATCCGTCCTCGCAACAGCAAAACGGGCCTCCTCCGCTGAACGGGCCGGGGCCGGTCGGGCCGGCCAACTGGCCTCGCCTCTCAGATGTCAACCCGCCGCCGCAACCCCCGAACCCTTACGACCAGCAGCGGGAGCCGTTTCGGGGCCCTCCCCCGCCTCGACAACCCAGCCCTCGGCAGGAGCAGCCTCCCATGAGACACTATCCTCCCGAGCAGGGCCGCCAAGGCCCCGGTCCCGAGCCCCCTCGCGGGCCATCTCCTCCTCCGGGCCACTACCCGCTACCTCCGGCGCAGCAACAACAGGCGCAGCAGCAGTCGCAGCAACCGCCTCCGCATCAAGCACCGCCGCCGCCTCAGCAGCGCCAGCCACAGCAGCAACAGCAGCAGCAGGTCTTGGGCATGATCCGGAACCCTAATCATCATAGTATGCCCGAGAATGGCGTCAATGGGGCCGCGCCTGCCCCCGCGGCCATCATTGGTTTCCATAGGACCAACAGCCCCAGGAACGACCAGCGTCCGACGCACGACAACCGTATGCCTTCGCCCAAGTCTGCTTATCCCCAGCACCAGCCTCCTTATCCCCCTCACCCAGATGCCGCGGGATCTAGTGGTGTGGACGGGGCGGGACGACCCCCGCCTCCTCCCTCAATGGGCCAGGATCCGACGATGCATCGCGACCATGACCGCCCGCCATCTGTCGGACCCAAAAGGATGCGTGAATGGGAGGACGATGCTGCCTCGGTTAAGAAGCCCGCATCTGAAGAGAATCGGGCCAGGCTCGACGATCTTCGTCACCGTCGACCGTCGACCCCGCCTCGAGACCGGGAGCCGTATCGCCGTAACTCGTCTGAGGCGCGCAGGTTTGAAGACCAGCGGCGCATGGAGGACCAAAGGCGTGCAGAGGATCAAAGAAGGGCGGACGAGATGCGCCGCGTGGATGAGCAGCGGCATGCCAGTGATACCTACCATCCGTCTGAGGCCGCACACCACCCTCCCGCTCATGCAATCCCCCCGAATCACCTGCCGCCGATGCAACAAGGCCCATCTCAGATGCAGAACATTATGCACGATGGGCCTTCGGCCGGCCCCGCGCCTAAGGAATACGGTCAGGATGAGAGGCAGCACGAAAGGCAGCATGAGCGATCTCACGCGTCGGCGGCACACCCACCTGCCACGAACGAGCCCGAACGTGCGGCCAGGAAGATGGATGTCGACGAGGACTATGATGATAGCGGCGAGGATGAGAAGAAGAACGGGATCGTCCCGGGGACTGCATCAGGCCCGAGCTCGTCGTCGGGCGAGATGAAGTCCTCCGCCACCACTGCCGGACTGAATGGCATCATGGGGCCCAAGGTTGAGAGCTCCTAAAACGAGATTGTATTCCTTTCTGCCCTTTGCTGACCTTGATATTTCTGGTTGATCTTTTTTTTTTTTTTTTTTGTTTCTTGGACTTTCTCCTTCCACTTTTTGAGTTTCCCACGGTTCCATTCGGGTCTATTCCCCATTTCCCTAAATCCCCTTGGCCTAGGTGACTACTTCTACTTCTTCCTGCCTCACTTCGTGTCCCACTCGGAACTGTATCTGCTTGTGTACAATCAAAAAGCTGTGGCTATCGTGGCCCTTTATTTCCACATACTCTGCCTTCAAGTCTCAAGATTAAAAACTAGGATTATCTTTTGACGGATGTCTTTGAACTGGTTAGTCGGCTTGATTCGCCTGGCGAAATCCTTGTGTTTCTTGTTGGCTATGGAAGTTATTAGAGGCCGTGCGCCTAGCTCGAGCGTCGGAATTTCTCTTGTGACAGGAATTAGCACTTGAACCAGTCGATTCTACCAGTGTCGTTCTGCTGGGTTGTCTGCGCGAGGTTGCCCGTTGCTCGGCACATGGGTGTACTGTCTCATTCTGCAGCTTCGCGGGAGTTGCGGCTTGGCCGTAGTAGACAAACCACATGCGCATCCCGTCACAGATGGTTCTTCCAGGTCGCGGATCGGGCAGGCAGTCAGTCGCCTTCCGGGAGTGGCTGCTGGGCCCACATGGCTTCTGTGTGCAGACAGACCCCGCCGGGAAAAAGTAGCCACGGTCACGTGTATGGTTAGGGTCTCAGCTCCACCTTCCCTGCGGGTGCACACGACTGGGGCACATCGCTGCAATAATTCGCTTGGTGGGCCTCTCTTTTGTTGCGAACTTTTTTTTTCCTACTTGTTTGACATTCTCCCTTCTTTCTCGCCGTCCTTCTTTTCGCAAACACCCCCGAAATCCTCTCATACTCGACGACCAAGATGTCACACCGTAAGTATGAGGCGCCGCGTCACGGCTCGCTCGCCTTCCTGCCCAGGAAGCGGGCCGCCCGCCACAGAGGAAAGGTCAAGTCGTAAGTACAAAAGCAGCAGGGACGGCGATGCTGAGCTCTTTTGCCTCATGCGCTCCCACTGTTGTCCCTCCCTCATGGTCGCCATACGCAATGCTGCTCCAGCCTAGCTGAGCAAGCAACTCAATGGTACCAATGCTCACAAAGACGTGCAACAACACCTCAGGTTCCCCAAGGACGACCCCAAGAAGCCCGTCCACCTGACGGCCGCGATGGGCTACAAGGCCGGCATGACGACCATCGTTCGCGACCTCGACCGCCCCGGTGCCAAGGCCCACAAGAAGGAGGTGGTCGAGGCCGTGACCATCATTGACACCCCACCTGTACGAACAACGCAGCCCGCTTGGCTCTTGTGCCTATGGCTAACATCTTTTACAGATGATCGTTGTTGGTCTGGTTGGCTACATCGAGACGCCGCGCGGTCTCCGCTCACTCACTACCGTGTGGGCTGAGCACCTGAGCGACGAGGTCAAGCGCCGGTTCTACAAGAACTGGTACAAGAGCAAGAAGAAGGCTTTTACCAAGTACGCCAAGAAGCACTCTGAGAGCAAGGGCGCATCCATCACGCGCGAGATCGAGCGCATCAAGAAGTACTGCACCGTCGTGCGTGTGCTAGCCCACACCCAGATCCGCAAGACGCCGCTCAAGCAGAAGAAGGCGCATCTGATGGAGATCCAGATCAACGGCGGCTCGGTTGCCGACAAGGTCGAGTTCGGCCATGGCCTGTTCGAGAAGCCCGTCTCGATCGACACCATCTTTGAGCAGAACGAGGTGATCGACGTCATTGCCGTCACCAAGGGCCACGGCTTCAACGGCGTCACCTCGCGTTGGGGCACCAAGAAGCTGCCGCGCAAGACCCACAAAGGTCTGCGTAAGGTCGCCTGTATCGGTGCTTGGCATCCGTCCCACGTCCAGTGGACCGTCGCCCGCGCCGGTCAGATGGGTTACCACCACCGTACCTCGGTCAACCACAAGGTCTACCGTATCGGCAAGGGTGATGCTGAGGACAGCGCGGCGACCGAGATCGATGTTACCAAGAAGAAGATCACTCCGTAAGTTTTAGGTCCCGTCCACAGCAGCGATTTGCTGACTCCCCAACTCTCTCGGCTGCCTGTTTGCTAACTGAGGTCTAGTATGGGTGGCTTCGTCCGCTACGGCGAGGTCAACAACGACTTCGTCATGGTCAAGGGCTCGGTTCCCGGCACCAAGAAGCGTGTCATGACGCTCCGCAAGTCCATGTTCATCCACACGTCGCGGAAGGCTCTGGAGAAGGTCGAGCTCAAATGGATCGACACATCGTCCGAGTTCGGGCACGGCGCGTTCCAGACGCCGGCCGAGAAGAAGCAGTACCAGGGCACGCTCAAGAAGGACCTTGTTGCCAGCTCGTGAGGCTCGGCCGGTTGGTTTTTGTAAAGTGCTTCTTCCTGGGTCCTGTTTCCTCTGGCATTTGGCGTCGACGGTTTGATCTGGTTTGCTATTGGGACGGTTCAGGTTTGGTCTCATGAAGGGAATCCCGCCCAGCATCCTCGGGTTTAGCAAAAGCAATTCATTTGATGGGAATTGAGACCATTTCCCACCGTCGAAGAGCCTACTCATCCATCGGTGCCACGGGTTCTGGGGTTGGCCAGGTCGCGCACCTGCGCCTTTGCCGTTCCCGCTCCTGCTTTGCGTGTTTAGATGACGGGTAGACGCGAGTGACACTCACTATGACGCTATGAAATGCGATGCTGCTATCCTACTAGGCTCTATGTTGATAGTTGCTGCTCCGACCCTTGAGGTGCCTGGGGTTTTTGGATGGTGGCATGGCGGCATGGCCTTACCAAACCAGGTGCTCGGTCCGTGCGCAGCGGAGGGTCCTTTATCCAATGGCGCATCAACCCGTGCGTCCGTGGTGCAGACCCCCCCATTGCGTCATATTGTTTGCTCCCTGGCTGCTTCCCCTCATATCTACCAGGCACCGCGTGCCTACCTGCTCAGCTGAAGAACGACATGGTCGCGCCTCCAGTGCGACGCCTCGCTGCCTCTGTACGGAAATTTTTATCATCGAGTGACCCAGAGGCCATTTCGACCCGCTACAACTCTCGACCTGCTGGCTGGAGTGTTCAGTGGCCGACCGACACAGCAACCGCCCATACGCTAAACACGAACCGGACCATCGACGCCTTTGGGTACACGGGAGACGCCACTGTCCTGGCCTCGACGAGACGGCGTAAGGACGACTTCCATCTTTGTAGCCGCAGCCCCTACGATACTATCCTACGACGTGCAAGGGCCCAAGCCGCAGCGGTGCGCAACACCTCGACGCTCACGAGGGCAGCCCACGGCTTGCCCAACCGGAAAACAAGTGCCTCCGAGGACAAGAAAGGTCCGGGGTTTGAGATAGGTGGCAAAAGAATGATGGCGACCGACGACGCGTACATGGACTTCCTGAACAAGGCCAGCAGGGGCCCTTCAGAGGGACAGCCGAAGAAGGCGGCGGCGACAGCGGGCGGCGGAACGGAGGGGGAGCTAAAGGCGACTGAAGCCGGGATCGAGACCCCTGCAGTGATTACCCGGGCGACGAAGGAGGCCTTTTACACCAGCGATGCCGACGAACCTTTTGTGCCCGTCGCGCTAGCTTGGGAGAAGGGACTACCGAATGAGGGTATGTACTTTTTTTTGGCCGAGCGGCTCTGGTGACCATGTCATCCGACTTGGGCTCGCTGACGCTTTGATGTCGTTTGCTGCTGCTCACAGAGGAGTTTGCAAAACTCGTCGGGCACTGGGCCCCGGCCAAGGCAGGGATCGAGATACTGGATCCCGTTGACTGGGACAGCCAAGGTCAGTACAACGATCTTGTCGCGACGATCAGGGAGGCGGGCAAGGGCAACGACGTCCGGGTCTACCGTGTGCCGGGAATAAAGGCGTCGCGGGTCGAATACTGGGTTGTGACGGCGACGGGAGGCAAGGACGGGAGGCTTGTCGGGGCGAAGGCGCTTGCGATCGAGAGCTAAGAGGCGCGTGGGCAAAGACCTTTGATACAGGTACCTAGTACTTTGGGTAGCTTGGATGTGGGGCAACGGAGGACAAGAAGATGAAAAGAAGAGGGGGAAGTAATAAAAAGATTTCGGCATCGAGAATAGCTTCGTTTGTGGGTGTTGGCCAGAGCACCACACAACCCTCGCAGAAAATCCAAATGCACGCTGGTGGCCAGAGCAAAGAAGAATTGGTCTCTCTGCCTCGTCCAGCTGTTGGTGTGCTTGTTTGGTTAGTGAAACCCTTAGGATTTCTTTGATTGAGACCAGTTAAAAGAGTATTTTAAAAAAAGAAGAAAAAAAAAAAAAAAGGGGGGGGAGCCTTGAATGCTTTCGTCTGTCTCCCTTGTAGTGGTTGGCTCTGAAACTTTCTGCATTTATCCTAGGAGCGATTTTGCGTGCCTAGTGTCGAGGCCGGTGCAGGTGCTTCGCCCACGTCTCACAGCTGCTTGGTTCGGTTTTGTGCGCCCGACGCTGACATATTTTCCTCGATAGGAGTTGAAGCCAGCAGCCGTGCAATAGCAATTGATTGAGCGGGCGGCGACGCTCTCCGTCTACTTGTCTCTTCTTTTTTTTCTTGCCGCCATCGCGCAGTCCCATGGACTGCCTCTCTGCTATGACTCAGGCCATGATGGAGGAGCCGGTGAGTAGCAGGAACAGCAGCAGCCACAGCAGCAGCAGCATCCCCCCAGGCCCGTGGAGAACAGCGCCTGATGCTCAAATGGCTCCACGCAGGACCTGGTCGCGCCGTCGCTCGAGACGGTGCAGCAGCTGCTGCAGTCGCGGGTGGCCGGGCCCGGCAGGAAGCAGGCGAACCTGGTGCCCGTGTACGGCCAGATCTCGTCGGACCTGATCACGCCGTCGGCCGCCTACCTCAAGGTGTCGGCCCACTACCGCGCCAAGGCCCGGGCCGCCCAGCCCGAGCAGCCCGAGCAGCTGTCGTTCCTGTACGAGAGCGCCGCCACGGAGCGCGTGGGCCGCTATAGCTTCGTGGCCGCGGCCCCACGCAAGGTGCTGCGCACCGGGCCAGGCTTCGGCGTCGCCGGCGACCCGCTGCCCGCCCTCGAGGAGGAGCTGGCGCGCTACACGGTCGCCGCCGACGTGCCCGACCTGCAGATGCCGCCCCTGGCCGGCGGCGCCATCGGCTACGTCGGATACGACTGCGTGCGCTACTTCGAGCCCAAGACGGCCCGCCCCATGCGCGACGTGCTGCAGATCCCCGAGTCGCTCTTCATGTTCTTCGACACCATCGTGGCCTTCGACCGCTTCTTCGGCGTCATCAAGGTCATCACGTACCTGCGCGTCCCGCCCGGAGACCCCGCCGCCGCCGCCTTCGCCGCCGAGGTCGACGCCGAGTACGCGCGCGCGCTGGCTACGGTGCGCGAGCTGGTCGCCGTGCTCAACGCGCCCGAGATCCCGCTGCCCGAGCAGAAGGCGCCGCGGCTCGGGCAGGAGTACACGTCCAACATCGGCCGCGCCGGCTACGAGGCCCACGTCACGGCCCTCAAGAAGCACATCGTCAAGGGCGACATCATCCAGGCCGTGCCGTCGCAGCGCTTCGCCCGGCCCACCGACCTGCACCCCTTCAACATCTACCGCCACCTGCGCACCGTCAACCCGTCGCCCTACCTCTTCTACGTCGACTGCGTCGACTTCCAGATCGTCGGCGCCTCGCCCGAGCTGCTGGTCAAGACCGAGGGCGGCCGCATCATCACCCACCCCATCGCCGGCACCGTCAAGCGCGGCGCCACGCCCGACGAGGACCAGCGCCTGGCCGACGAGCTGGCCGCCTCGCTCAAGGACCGCGCCGAGCACGTCATGCTGGTCGACCTGGCCCGTAACGACGTGACGCGCGTATGCGACCCGCTCGAGACGCGCGTCGACCGCCTGATGACGGTCGAGAAGTTCAGCCACGTCCAGCACCTGACCTCGCAGGTCTCGGGCGTGCTGCGCCCGGGCAAGACCCGCTTCGACGCCTTCCGCTCCATCTTCCCCGCCGGCACCGTCTCGGGCGCCCCCAAGGTCCGTGCCATGGAGCTCATCGCCGAGCTCGAGGGCGAGAAGCGTGGCGTCTACGCTGGCGCCGTCGGCTACTTCTGCTACGGCGGCGTCGACCGCCACGGCAAAGAGGTCGAGGGCGAGATGGACACGTGCATTGCCCTCCGCACCATGCTTGTCAAGGACGGCGTTGCCTATCTCCAGGCCGGTAAGCCATCACCCCTAATCAGCTATTCCAAGCTTCTCCTCTCCTCGCCGTCTGACTGCAGGGCTGACAATCATGGGCCGGCCGCCCTGGCCGGGTTTCTCTCTTCCCTCTAGGAGGCGGCATTGTCTTTGATTCAGACGAGTACGACGAGTGGATGGAGACTATGAACAAGCTCGGGGCCAACATGCAGTGCATTACCTCGGCTGAGAAGCTGTATGCCAAGCGACACTTGTCGTCGGGATGAGGGTCAGAGTAGTTTTTGGCTATCTTTTAGTGTCTTGCCTAGCCACTAGTGAAATAGCTGAAGGATACACTGACGAGATATGTGTACGCTATAATAACACACATCGCGTGCATCTGCATCTTCTTGATAAAGGGCGGCCCTACCTGGGTACCTGAGTAGGTGGTACAGATCTACTATCCTCCGAACGAGCTTTACTGCTAGGCCTCGTCCTCGTTACCTCCGGCCTTGACGTCCTCCTTGTACCAGATCTCAGACAGGTCGCCCTTTAGCTCCACATTGTTGGTCCCGTCGCCCTTCTTGTAGACCAGCTCGTCGAGTTTGATGCCGTCAAAGGTCCGCACCTAGTCGAAAGTTTCCGAGAGACGCGAGAGCCATAGTTGGCATCACTGAGGCAATTTCTCTCGGAGCTGCAAAAGACGAGGAAGAAGTATACACTTACGCTGATGCCATAGCCGTCAAACTTTGGCTTCCGTGTATCTCGGAAGTCGATGCCGATGCTGCTCCCGCACCTGGCGCAGAAGAGCTGGTCCTTCTTCTTGGTGTTGAACTAGTACACGGAGCATCGCTGGCGGGACTCGCCGTGCCACTGGACCTGATAGCGCCGGGGGTCTGTGCCCGCATCCCCGAGGAAAACACAAGTCAAGTGTTATCTGGAGCTCCCAAGGTATACAG
>JNVV01000011.1:906387-965072 GCA_000733355.1 Falciphora oryzae
CTTGCTTACACACGAGGAGATAACCCGCCCGGCGGTAGATGGAGCACCCGCACTTGCGAAAATGTTTCCGAGAGTCAGTATGCCTTTACTTCATGTATCTGCAGATAGGCATCGCGAAGCACCCCGCCCCGTTGGTAGCATATGCCAGCTGTCCGCCTGAGAATGAGATTACTATTGGGTATCAAGTGCCATCCCTATGGTACATAGTACAACCTCCACTTATAGGGTGGTCTATCGAGTCTATCCGTTCTATCCATCATGTAAATCATGCACCGACCCTTCGGCCAATGATGCCCAAGTGCGCTTAATTCAAGCCAAACGCGGAGCCGATGCTTTTTTTTTTTTTTTTTTTCGCTTTCCCCATGCATCCTTTGCTTCTTGTTCCTCAAAAAAGAAAACCAAAATACTGGGGTATACAAACCAAGAAGGAGCCGAGAGGACGAAAAGTGAAAAGCGAGAAAGAAGAGGGGAAAATGGTGTTGGAACTCGAGCAAAGACATCGCTCACACTGCCGTCTCGGCCTTATCGAGCTGCCTGCGCACAGGCGTGGCTCCGCTTGAAGATGTGTTCGCGCCCGTAGCCTGGGTCGGCGACGCCTCCTTCTCAGATTCAGGGTTCTGGATAGACGGAGTGCTCCTCGAGCCTGCACGGTCCTGCTGCTGCTCCGGAGGCGGCGTGGGCGCAAAAGCGCTGCGAGCCCTGATCTTGTGGCCATAGAGCCAGAAAACGACTGGGATAGGAATCATGGCGGCGGCCACGCAGCCGAGCAGAAGACTAGCCCACTGGACACCCATACCGTTGAACATGGAGCCGGCAAACAGGGGGAAGCCGGCGCCACACAGACTGCGAAGGAACGTGTTTCCGGCGATGGCCGAGGCGGCGAACATCAGGTAGGCGTCCACCAGGTAGTTGAGCGCCTGCAGGAAGATGGACATGAGTCCAAAGCCCGTGAAGAGACCCGAGGTTATCGGGACGATCCAGTGAACATCGGCCCGGCTTGAGAACCCGAAGAACAGAATGCCTATAGCGAAGGCAACCCCTCCGGCCACGACCGAGGGAAGACGCCATTCGGGAATGGGGACGCCGCCGTTGGCCGCCAGCTTGCGGTTGTACCAGGGCTGCTGGAGGAGCACGACAATGCCCGCGATAAATTGACCTATGATCATCCCGAAGAAGGCGAGGCCCGCGATGCCGGAGGAGAAGTGGTAGATACCCTGGAAAACAAAGGGGTACGCGGTGAGGAAGAGGTATAGAAGGCCTATAGCAAGAGTCGAAGTCAGCAAGGCCGGTCAAGCAAAGTGGTTTGATACGTATAGTTGAAAACAAGCAAGAGCCAAACGCACCGTAGATGAAAGCCATGTAGACCGAGAGAGCAGTGACAATGGGCTCGAGAAACAGCAGGCGCATGGGCCTCGAGAAGTTTTTGTTGATGAGCTCTCGCAGATCAACCTCGATCTCCTCCTGCTTGGCGTGGATGCCCCAGTTGAGGGTGCGGCGGCGCAGCTCGGCGGCCTTTTCGACGAGGATGGTGGGCGGGTACGTCTCCTTGAGGAAGAAAAGGTCGAGCAGGAAGGCAATAAAGCCCATGATGGAGGTCAGATACATAGTCCAGCGCCAGCCCAGCGACGACTCGACCATGAAGCCGCCAATGAACGGGGACATGAGCGGGCCAGTAAAGACGGCCATGGAGAAGAGAGTAATGGCGACGCCTCGGGTGCGGTTATCGAACATGTCGGAGAATACGGCAGCGACGACAGCGAGTGGGCAGGCGCCAAAGAAGCCCGAGAAGAATCGGCATATTAGAATGGTCTGGATGTCCTTGCCCGTGGCCGTGGCGATGGAGAAGATGGTGAAGCCAAACATGGACACGACGAGGGGCATACGTCGGCCTTTGAGCTCCGAGAGGGGGGCCCACAGCGTCGGGCTGTCGAGGCAGAGAGGTGTGGTTAGCAAGCCAAATATTGATTAATTCCTGCCATGGTAGATCAGCAGTTGGTAGAGTGACTTACCCAAAGGCAAAGCCCAGGACGAAAAAGGACACGCCCAGGAGGCCGACCTCGGTGGAGACGTTGAACTCGGCGGCCACGGCTCTGGTGGCGGCGGAGAAGATGGACGAGGCGAAGGAGGAGGTCATGGTGGTGTAGCCCAGAATGGCGGCGGTAGCGAGCTTCTTGTTGAGTGACCAGTTCTGGGCATGCATGGGGTCGTCGGGGCCGTCGAACTCGACCACGTACTCCTCGCGGTCGGGCAGGGGCGGAGGGTAGGGCTTTCCGGCGCCGAAGACCGGCAGCGGCTTCCTGGACTCGCGACTCCGAAGACTCCTACCGACGGTGGCGCTGTGCTGGCTCCGGGCCGTGTTTATGCGGCTCAGCTCGGTGGGATGGCGCTCCAGGTCGGCCTGGGTCGACACGCGGCTCATGCCGACGTCAACGGCGCCGTCGGCGGCCGAGGCCCTGCTGCGCCTGACCGAGGAGGCATCCGAGGATGAGGTGGAGACGGACGAGGCCGAGAGCACGCGCTCTATCTCATGGCTCTCGCGGCTGTTGTAGCGATCGGGCGACGCCTCCCGCGCGGCCGCGGAGAGCTCGCGGTCAACTTCGTTCATTGCGACGAGGCCACCTCGTGTGGGCGAGTTCCTGGCCGGGTGGTGGTTGGTGTAAGTGGCTCTTGGCAATTATGCAGCCTTTGTTCAGCAGCCGGGATGTGCTCTCTCAGCACTCGGTACGCACACTCCTATGTAGGTACCTATACAACGGGTCCCCAGATGTGATATGATCCGATGGTATGGGGTTGTGTAGCGAGGTCTACGTCTATCTGCCCGTGCGGCTTGCGAAGCAGCAGAGACTATCGGCTATGACGGTTGGGTGATGGAGAGACGAGGCACGCAAGGTTTACGTCAAGATCGAGAAGGGGCGTCTCGGGTCCTTTTTATCATTGTCAACAATATTACTAGGTACAGGCAGGGAGGGGGTAGTATCCGCCGGCAGCCGGGCTGCAGCCGTGATGAGGTGCCAGGCACGAGCGGGCCAAGCTTTGGCGAGAGCACGACCTTGCACGACGAGCCATGACCGAGGGAGTCGGCAAGTGGAGCGGGTGGCGAGCGGGTACATGTTGGCTGGCCAGATGGTTTGAGAATGCGAGAGCAGGAGGGAAACGGGAGCTTCCAAAGGCCCGAGGTGGACGGAGCTTCCGAAGCACTAGGAGTCGACCCTGGCAAAACCCGAGGGCTCCAGTCTGGATGGGTCTTGTTGTTGATTGAGCCTCGACGGCCCCACTGGCCTGACTGATGCTGATGCTGATGCTGCCCATCGTCTGTTGTGTCGCCACTGCGGAAGCGCAGCGAGCGCAGCAGCCGACATTGGATCCATGCGGCGCAAGCAGCGAATGCCTCGGTCATCAGCTAGAATTTGCAATCGAGCCCCGCAGCTATCGAGGAAATGCCTGCCCGTAGGAGGGGGACACACGAGGGGTGGTGGGCTGCGTCAGGGTTGGACAAGCTGCGGCGGATGAGAAAGACAAAAATGAATCGAGGTGCAGATCGTTCTTGCCGGCGCGAATTCAGGCCCCACGCCGTCTCGACCCGACCCAAACCTTCCGAATCCGACCGACATCAATTGGAACATTGAACAGTCACACAGGCATGATTACGTCACGCCAGGGCTGCATCTGCTCTGTAAGCCATCGCTGCACGGCTGCCTTGGTGCATGCACGCACTAACGGTAGTGCACCTTGGGTTCGAAACCTTTCGTAATCGATCGACGACGTGCGTCTACTAGCAAAATATGTACACCCTCGTGGGCAAGCTGCCTTCGGACGGGGTTGAGATGCGGATTTGAGATGCGGATTTGAGATGCGGATTTAGGAACAAGAAAACCCCTGACACGGTGGATTTAAAAAAGAATTTGGTCCGAGCAGTGGAAGAAAGCGTACCCGCCCACCCGCCGTGTCTGGCATCGGACGACAAGCGACATTGCGATCCAGAAAAGAAAAAAAAAAAAGCATCGCTGATGGATCCTGATGTCATCCCGAGGTCGCCCCTGAGGAAATTCTCTTCTCCCTTTTCTGTTTCCACCACGACCCGCGTTTTGCCGCGCCTCTTCCTGCCGCCTCTAAGCGGGCTCGGCGACTGAGACTGCATCTAGACTAGACGCCCTCTCGTGAAGCCCATGCTAGAGGCTAGGCGTAAATAGTCACCCGATCCACGTTCCGCACTAGTAATGGGGGCCCTGGCCGGCCCACCGCGGGGGTTCAAGGCCAATAGGGGACGCATATAATTTTGGTAGGGAAACGACGTACTTCTGAATCTCTAGAGGTCGAAGGTCCAAAATAATAGAAAAAATTGACGCGATCGTGATCGCGATACCTCTATTGCTCCAATTTTTTGGCCCTCGTTGGCCGGCTCTTTGGATGGGGTGCTCTTGCAGAAAAATTTGCAATCAGTATCTTTTTTTGGCAGGGGATGGGTACCCACGTCGATTTGGCCGTATTTGGTATAGGTCAGACACAGGGGGCCTGATAGGTACCTGAGGGTGGGTGACTACTTTAGTACACAATCACAGTACGTGTTCGTAATGCGTGCTCAATGGCAGTGCCGGCGTGTTGAATGGGACTGGCGGGTCCGGTAGTCCTTCTCATCGCCGATTCACGTCTGAGCCCGGGTACGCCGAGCCGGCCCGCCCCCTACCGCACACCCCACCCGTCACGCTCCAAAAGACCGGCCGCCTCTTCAAGACTCAGTCCTGCCGTCTCCGGGCACATCTTCCAGACCAGGAACAGCCCGAGCCCGCAGATACCTCCGTACATGACAAACGTCCACGACGGGCCGAGGGCGTCCATCAGCGGTAGGAACGTCAGTCCGATGATAAAATTGGCTAGCCAGTTGGTGCCCGTGGCCACCCCGCTCCCTGCAGACCGTACACCCAGCGAGAACAGCTCGCTCTGCATCCAGGGCACGTTGCCAAGCCCGATCGCGTACGACCCCACGTATAGCATGATGCTGATTAATACCACCACCGCTGCGCCGCGCGGCGACAGCCCCCATGATGATGGCGGCGGCCGCGACGATGACGGTGAGATGGAGATGAAAGAGAACCCAAACGCGGCAAGGAGCAGCCCGAGGATCATGAACGGGAGTGAATAGAGCAGCACGCGCCGCCGCCCGATCCGGTCAACCAGCAACAGCGCCGCAGCGGTAAAGATAAAGTTTGTCACGGCGACTGTTAGGGAGGTCAGCGTTGGCGTGGAAAACCCTACCATAGTAAAAATGGTGGCCGAAAAGTACATCAAAGAGTTCTGTATGCGGCCGTTCCTGGTTAGCTGGCTGGTATGCTCAGGAAATTAAGGGGGGACTTACAAATCCGCAAAGCTGCTGCAGGCCCTGCAGGAGACAGGCGATGGCGAGAGCTCGCCTGTTCCTGCCAACAAATAACAGCTCTCTCCACGTGTCCATATCCAACCACTGGGGCGCGAAAGACCGGCCAGCCTGACCTCCCCGGGCGCGGAGCCTCGTCTTTCTTCTGAGCTCCGCCTCGTCGCGGACCTCGACTAGGATGTCCCTCAGGACTCGGCCGGCCACTGCGCCGGAGCCCAGGCCAGTCCCGACGGTCTTCCGTATGATAGCGAGCGCCTCATCTGAGCGGCCGGCCTGGACCAGCCACCGCGGCGTCTCGGGCATCTCCAGCAACAGGACCGCCTGAACAACGGCCGGGGCAGCGCCAAGGCCGACCATCCAACGCCACCCCGAGCTTTTATCGCTGTAGTGTTCGGCGAAGGCCCAGCCGACGACGTAGGCGACCACCTGACCGAGCGTGATGAAGAGGACGTTGATGGTGACCAGCCGGCCCCGGTGCGATGCCGGCGCCGTTTCGGCAATGTAGAGCGGCACCACCAAGGAGGCGGCGCCGACGGCCGCGCCGACGACGGAGCGGCCCGCTACCATCTCGCCCACCGTGCCGCTAAAGGCCTGCAGCAGGGCGCCGGCGGCGAAGAGGGCATCAGCGAACAGGATGACGCGCCTACGGCCCAGGGCATCGGCCAGGGCGGACGAGAACGGGGATACCAGCAGGGCCAGGAGGGCGGTGCACGACGTGATGATGGACTTGTCCAGCGACGTCAGCTCGCGGCCCGACAGCGACCTGTCGATGGTTACTAGGGTCGACGATATAACGCCCGTGTCATCTGTCCGGCCTGGTCAGTCCAAGAGAAAGAGCCGTCACGTGTTCAGGGAAGGCGGGCTTGTTCGCACACCCAAAGAGCAGACCGCTCAGCCCGGCCGAGACCACCAGCAGCCACACGAACAAACCAGGCGGTTCGTCCGACGACTTGGGTCCCAGGGCGTCGTCCTCGTCGGCGGTGGCCCCACGGTCGGTGTGTAGCGGACCGAATCCGGGTCCCGCCTCGCCGTCATAGTCGTTGTCACGGCGATCCGCCCCCGAGAGCAGCGGCGCATCGGACCTTGCTGACATGGTGACGAGGGGCCGTGGTTCATTAAAAAGTGTCTATTCCGTGCAAAGACTGTCTCGTGAGCCAGCGACACCCACACTCACAAGCATCGCGGGTCCTGCGTGGGCCGTCTGTGTCTGTCCTTGCGGCCTCGTTTACAGAGTTGAATGCTCATGTTTCTTCGTCGCCAGCCGTGGCTCAGCATTGTCAGCCCCACCACTGCCGCAGTGCCGAGTACCGAGCCGTGGACGCATGCAGGCTCGTGCCTTTTTGGGCACGTGAGACCCAGGGGCCCCTTACTCCGGGAGCCCTGGCGCTTGGGCCGTGTGTTTCAAGGAGCTTCTTGCTGTGGCCACAGCGTCACGGGAGCCAATTGGCGCAACCGACCTTCCAGACAGCCGTGCCAGCAGAAAAGGGGTGGTGTGGCATTTTCCAAAGCTCGACGCAAAAAAAGTGCTGGCCTTTGTTCACGCTCCCTTCTGCCCGTAGAGATATTGACGGCGCTTCGCTTCTTTTCCGCCCAACGCGAGTCGCTGGGGTTTCGTAATTGATTGATTTCATCCTTTTCATTCTTGTCGCTGTCATTCGGTCACGCCCAAGACGAGGTCCCCTGCCCAAAGCTTGCTTGCTGTTTTCTCATCCGTCATCACGACCATCGCCATCACCTAGCCACCTAGGTAGAGAAGAAAGCGAGAAAAGAAAACAAGCAGACCAGGCCAGACTCCTTCCGCCAACACCACGATGGACACGTACCGCCGTCCACCGCAGCGCGACTCGTGGTTCGCGCCGCTCTCGATCGATCTGATCCTCAAGGTGCTCTATGTCACCTTCTTCCACCCCTTCGTGGCCTGGATGGTGCCCCTCTGCTTCCGGGCCGAGCACATGGACTACAAGGCCCGGCCGATGGTGGTCTCCATGATCTACGCCAGTTTCATCACGCTGTGCTGGCTGTTTAGCGCCATCAACAAGCGCATCGCCTTTGGCATGCCGCGCGACGTTGACCTGTCGGACGAGGTTATTGTCATCACTGGCGGGTCCAGCGGTCTTGGTCTGCTGATCGCGCAGGTCTACGGCATGCGTGGTGCCAACGTCGCCGTGCTCGATGTCAAGGAGATGGAGAACGGCGAGTCGCGCGGCGTGAGCTTTTACCAGTGCGACGTTGCCGACAAGGCCGCCGTCGCCCGCGTCGCCGCCGAGATCGAGAGAGATGTACGTTACGAACTGGCCTTCTCCTCCCGCCGACTGCCCCTGATCATGCCCGGCTAACGGAGACTCTCTTTGGCACAGCTCGGCTCGCCTACGGTCCTGATCAACAACGCGGCCGTTGTCACCGGAAAGCCCCTGCTCGAGATGGAGATAGAGGAGGTTGAGCGTAGCATGTCGACGAACCTGCTGTCACACTTCTACACGCTCAAGACGTTCCTGCCCGCCATCATTCGGGGCGGCAGGGGCGGCACGGTGGTGACGGTATCGAGCGTCATCGGACAGCTGGGATCGGCGCGGCTGACCGACTACGCGGCAGCCAAGGGAGGACTGATCGCGCTGCACAAGTCGCTGACGGCGGAGCTGCGGCTCGCGCACCCGGAGATCCGCACCGTGCTGGTTACGCCCGGCCAGCTGAGCACGCCTCTCTTCTACGGCGTGCAGACACCAAACGCCTTTGTCGCGCCTGTGGTAGAGCCCGTCGAGGTGGCCAAGGAGATCATTGCGACCATCGACAACGGCAAGGCCGAGCACATCGGCATGCCATTCTACGCGCGGTGGTGCGACTGGTACAACGTGCTCCCCGTCGGTGTGCAGCTGCTCGCCCGCCGCATCACTGGGATCGACAGGGCCATGGAGACTTTTGTTGGTCGCGCGGGGTCCAAGCCTGACAGTGAGAAGAAGCGAGCGGGCGCAGGCTGTGTTGATCTGCTGTAATATGAGAGGCGACCGGGCGGCGCCTTGGAGGCAGGGACAAAAGGGCAAGCCAGCAGCCAGTCGTCCTGCCTGCCACCCTTGGGGGATTGGGCGCACAAGGGGGCTTCCAATGTGCAATATGTGCAAACAGCCACAATATCACCTCTGCTAGGATGGCTAGATAGGCATGCACGCAATGCACACTGCTTAAACGACTGCAGCCTTGTCAGAAGGCGAGCAATTAATCTTCTCCGAGGAAGAAGGGTAGCATGAAGAGAGCATGGACAGGGGAGGTGGGATGGTGTGGTGTCCCTGGTCTGTCTTCCCCACACGCGAGGCGGGCATGCGATAAGCCTCGAGGCGGCCATTTCATGCCCGGGATACGACCCCACACGCTAGCTAGCAAAGGCGTTCTATCTGTTCAAGGTCGACTCAAGCCACGCGTCATGCAGCCGACTGACTGTCCGGCTGAAGAGGGGACAAAACTAAAAAGAGAAAGCGAGAAGAAAAAGCAAGGCTCGACGCACCCTGCAGTCCCCACCCCCACCTGGCGAAAGGGCCAAATAGGACCCAACATCCTTATCTCTCGGTTTTACACGCCGTGGCCCCCACTGGCCTGGGCGATTCTACATGTCTCTATTCTTCATTCTCTCGTTGCTTTGCCCCGATACGCCAACAGCCCGTTCATCCATCGAAGTAGCCGCATGCCAGCCCGGCTGGGCAGGTAGTTGGCTTACTTGGCGCCGTCCCATCCGTTATCTGTTAGCCTCGTGTATGAATATGCGCCCGGCCCCTTATGGTCTCGCGTCAGCTATGGGGGCCATGTCCACCGTCTGATCTCTCGCCGCTACGACTAGCCCAGCATCCCCGCCCGCCCTCGCGCCTATGCAATGGCTTGCGCTTGAGTGCCGCCAGTAACCACGTCAGCCGGACAGCTAGGACTCTAGATAAATATTTCAGTTAAGACTACGAGTCCCCTAGAGAAAGCAAGAAAGGAAAAGAGGGTCGCAAAAGCGGACGCGTCTTACCCCCCCTTTTTTTTTTTTTTTTTTTTAGCTCAGCCGTTGTCGCACGGGGCATTCGACTGCTAGGTTGGCCCCTGCCTGGGGAGACACGGCAACAGACCATGTGGTGGGATGTATCCCGAATCCAGACTACTGTCACCAGGCAGTTTGTCTGCTCACACCTTCCCTCCGAGGACGCCGACCGGCTCGACCGGCTCGTGGGTTTTGGAGACGGCCTGACTGACGGCACGTACTGGGAATGGATAGACGAGAAGGCCAAGCGCATCTTCCTCATCCTCCTGGACCTCGGCATCCCCGAACACATCTTTGCCATCATCGACGGCTCGTGGGACGACAGCGACTTGCCCATCGCCCTGGACCAGGTCAGGCGCCTGGACTTGACGGGGCCGGCGAGAGACGAGCGCAAATTCTACAACCGACAGTTCCATTACCTCCTCAGACCACTCCGCAAAGGGCACCATATCGTATATTCGGAGTCTGAGATTGTCCCGGTGGACCTCGTCGACCGGCGGACGGGGCTGACCCAAGGCGGTGGTGGCAGTAGCAGCGGCAGCGTCAGCAGCGGCCAAACGGTGGACAAGGTCACCCTGCTTGGGTTTCCCAACCACGTCTTATGCCGCAGGCGGATACCTATAGGGTCTGGACCGGGCTGCTTGGCGCATGAGGACTTCCAGGACGAGGCCAACCGGGTGCGCAACCTCTACAACGAGCACCTCGTATCATACTTTGCCTCTTACGTGCACCATGGCTACGGCTACGTGCTCTTTACGCCGGCGAGCGACGCAAGCCTCAAAACGATGCTGGCGGCGACGCCGGCTTCGTTCAAGGTGCTAGACAAGGAGGCGCGGCAGGAGCTGGTGATGAACTGGATACACTGCCTCGTCGACACGCTCTGCTATATCCACAGCCGGGGCCTGTCACACGGCAATATCAGGCCGTCCAAGGTGCTGCTCAACAGCGACAACCACATCTTCTTCTCCGATTTCACGCGGCTCGACGCCGAGCTGCTGGCCGGAGCGTCGGACCAGGCCCGCGGCAGCTTCGACAAGGAGGCATACGATTACGCCGCGCCAGAGCAGTGGTTTCGCCCCAGCTCATCGCTCGGGCCGGGCGGGGTGGTGGTGCGCAGGGGCACCCTGACTTCGACCGCAGGTTCTGGTTCTGGTTCTGGTTCCGGCGCAGCCGACGCGGCCGAGCCCGAGGCCTTCTCCATCAGCCGCAGCGGACCCCAAGGGCATCAGGGTGCGCCCAGCCTGGCAGCCATGATGCAGGCGCCGACCCCACACCTCAACCCACACCTCAACCCACAGGCGGCCGACGTCTTCTCACTCGGCTGCGTCATCCTCGAGCTGCTCGGGTTCCTGATGAAGCGGCCGGCGCGGGCGTTTGCGGCGCACCGGGGGGCCAAGCACAAGCTAGCCGGGCGCGGCGGGGCGGTGCTCGACTCGTCCTTCCACCGGAACCTGGGCCAGGTCGAGAACTGGATGACGGCGCTGGGCAAGGAGGCGAGGAAAAAGGACGCGCGTGTGTTCCGGGGGGTGACTCCGATGCTGCGAGTGGTGGAGCGTATGCTGGCGCTGCACTCGTCGGAGCGGCCGCCGGTGCATGATGTGCAGGCACGCATGTATTGGATCCTGACCGAGGCCTGCGGCATCGGCGAGCCGCATTGCGTGCACGCGCCGTACCGGGCCTACAGCATCAGCGGCAGTCTTAAAATGGCCGCGATGCGGGCGGGGCCACCGGGCGGCGAGGCTGGCGGCAACGACGACCTCGACGACGACCTCATCTCGATCGCCATGTCGAAGCGCAGCAGCGGCGGCGGCGGCAGGCCATCATCCAGGTCTGTGGGCGCGGGCGCGAGCAGCCCTGGTGGCCTCAGGGACGGGCAAGAGGCGCCGTTGGTGACCTCGCCGGCGTCGTATTCGCCGAGTCCGGAACGACGGCAAGAAAGGCCGCCGCCTCCACCGCCGCCGTCGCCGCAGCCCTTGGGGCTGGCAAGCGGGCCGCAGGCGATCCGCAATCCGCAGATCAGAGATAAGGTGAGGTCGCAGTCCGCTTGGCAGACCCCTCCACCGTTTGCAGGTATGGTTTTTGGCGCAACCGCCCCTTTTGCTTGTTCTCCACCGCTCATGCTCATGTGTATGATCGAGGCTAGCCTGGCTGACATTTTAGTTGTGTAGCAAACGTGAGCGTGTGATGTGGCTTTTGTTATTCTTGCCCTGTGGCCTTTCCCTTCTCGCTTTTGTCGTTATTGTCTCTGCGAAGCGCTGCTTGACGGGTTTCTCCTTTTCCCTGCCTCTTTCGAGATACCACGCCATCTTTTTTTTCCCGCTCGTGTAGTACACAATCCCACTGCTGTCCTTTTTGTGTGACACACCCTCTGGCTGGCGCCTTCAAAAAGGCAAGTGGGAAGTGGACGAGGACTAAATCACAATTTTGCCAACCCAAAAATTTACCATATCAAGGGCACGTTCCGAAAAGGAATCGCGATTTGGAGTACTCTCCTCCATCCGCGTTCTTGCATCCTCCACCCACCTGAAAACAAGAGCAGATTGCCATATTCGGACAGGAGCTGCGTCACATGTGGTGTGGCCTGGCTGCGTTAAAAAGCTTCAGTCAACCAGTCTCGTTCGCTGTTGTTGTTATTATTGTTTTAGCCGCCTGCGGCTTCGCAGCCTGCCGACACTCTCCAATGCTAAGCGGCCGCACTAAGCATGTAGGTACCTGGTCCTGCTGCTGCTGTCCATCGTCGTGTGTGAGAGGTAGGTAGGACGTGGATACCCGCCTATCCGCGTCCTCTAGAGAGGAAATCAAAAGGGAAGACGAAATAAAGTGATCCCGGGACAGTGACCCACCCCTGACTCTCCTTTGTCACTTTCCCCGTCTCCTTCCAATCTCTCCTCTCTCTGTTTCCGGCCGAGGGCGTCGTCTGTCGTGCGAGGCTGCAACACCGGCCCCGGTCTATCGGCCGTTGTTCCAGCCCAACTTCCCGTCCCCGTGCTCCCGTATCCATAGGGAGGACGAGGTTTTCCTATTATGGGAGGAGGCGGACACCCAATATACAAACAAACACACGCCCCCACACGCAAGCAAAGCTTGACGAGGCCTCCCTCCGGCCACCGGCCTTTTCCGTGTTTGCACTTCTCCCCTCTCCTTCTCTACACAGATACTGCCATAGAATAGTCACGCCAAGCCTTCATTCAGAGAGCTCCCGCACATCACCATGTGGTTGTCTTGGCTCGCCGTGTTCTTGGCCAGCCTCGCCACGGCTGGTGCGATGCCCACCATAACTGCCTACGGGAACAAGTTTTTCACCAGCGAGGGCAGGCAGTTTATCATGAGAGGTAAGTACCTATGCTCCTGGGGCCCGGCTGCACCCACATTCCGGAACTAACTCGTCCGTTCCAGGCGTCGCTTATCAGTTGACTGAGGACGACCCGCTGGCCGACCCGGAGCAGTGCCGCCTGGACGCGCAGCTGATGCAAACGTTGGGCGCAAATGTGATTCGAGTATATCACGTCGACCCGGCCGCCGACCACAAAGAATGCATGTCCGCGTTTGCCAAGGCCGGCATTTATACCTTGATCGACTTGGACACCTTCTCGACGTATGTACTCCCCAACAGCCCCTCGTGGACCCAGGAGCAATACCGGAGCTATGCAGCCGTCATGGATGCCTTTTCGAGCTTCGACAACTCGCTGGGCTTCTTTGTCGGCAACGAGATAATCTCCATCGACAACCAGTCGCTGGCGGCGCCCTTCATCAAGGCGGCTGCGCGGGACATGAAGGCCTACCGCGACTCCAAGGGGTACCGCAAGTTCCCCATTGGCTACTCGGCCGCCGACATCGCCGAGCTGCGGCCCATGCTGCAGGACTATCTCACCTGCGGCGGCAACGCTTCGCAGAACGTTGACTTCTTTGCCCTGAACTCGTATTCGTGGTGCGACCCCTCAAACTACGCCCAGTCCGGGTACGCGAGCCTCCAGGCCCAGGCAAAGGACTTCCCTGTCCCCATCTTCTTCTCCGAGACGGGCTGCAACGTGTCCGGCCCGCGCCTGTTCGATGACCAGCAGGCCATCCTCGGGCCCGACATGATCCGGGACTGGAGCGGATCGCTCGTGTACGAATGGATACAGGAGCAGAACCACTATGGCTTGATCAGCTACGGCCCGCCCACCGACCCCAGCATCGTCGCGACCAACATCAAGGGGGGCTTTACCCGTAAAGGCACCCCCACCCCCGTCGTGCCCGACTTTGCCAACCTCAAGTCGCAGTGGGGCCGCATCCCGACCGCCACGGGCGTCTCGCGCTCCGACTACACCCCCTCCCCCTCCACCCCCCCTGTCCCGCCTCGACGCAGGGTGGGTGGCTGGTTAACGGCAATGTGGCTTTGCCGGCCCTGGGCGAGTCCTTCAGGGGCACCTTCACGCCTGCGCCGACCGCACAGCCGAGCCCGGACCCTGCCCCGGCGCCTTCCACAACGTCTACCCGAGGCGGCGCTGCCTCCCCGCTCAGAGAGTTTACCGGCATGACCACCGCCCCCGTCGCCCTCATGCTGTTCTTTGTCCTGTGGGGTTGAACGGGACTATGGTTTCTTTTCTTCCCTGCTTTTTAACTGCTGCAATGAACTTCGAGACGTTCTTTTTTCTGAACGAGGTTAAAGGAGTTCAGGGCCGTGGTAGATGTACTTGGTTGCGTGCTTGGATCAAACACGGCCTCTCTGGGCTTGGAGGGATGTGCTGGCGTCAATCGTCTGACCTAGCTTCTGGTTATGGGGACTTCTAACGATATGGGGTCTCGAGGGCGCTTGAGTTGGTCCGATCCAAGGCCTGCCTGTCTTATTTATGCTTGTTTCTAGCTCAACGTAGGTATGGCATCGATACGGCGTTGTGGGAGCGTCATGATAATGAGGTACTTGGGTAACAGGGGGATACCTGAGAGGTACTTAGGAAGATGGCATCTAAACAAGTGAATCCCTCTTGCCGGAAGGATCCGAGTTATCACGCAGAGTGTGTGACCATGGCCCCAAGAGGGACAGAATAGCGGCCATACAAACTGGCCAGATATGGCAGGCAAGGTCTACTAGACTTTCCAAGAGTGTGACCACGGATTATTGACATATGCGAGGCAACACTGGCAAATACGAGTACCAAGCACCAAGATCGGATGAGCCACGCGGGAGGCAGCACAATCATACCAAGCCAGACACACTGTGCCGATATATATACATATATAGACTTAGGCAAGTATGTATCGACTACATAGACAACCCAATTATTTTTGAATGCATCCTGCTAACCCCTGATCGAAAGGACGGTAAGGGAAGATAACGAAAACGCCAAGCAATGCAGTAATGAAGAAATTGGAAAGCCGACCACACCAGATAAAGACATCCCATAGGGCCAACCAGCACAGCCACGAGTTTCTCGTCCCATGTGGCTTGGCCCAAACCGCACCTACTCACTTTTCCTTTGCCAATATCATCTTTTCTCTCTCGGCCTTCCTCTTCTCGAACTTCTTCTTGGAATGCTTCCGCTCGTTCTCCTCCCTTCGCTTGATGGCCTTGAGCTCCTCGTCCTTGATCTCGGCTGCCTTCTTGACCACCCTGGGAATGTGACGATGGTTCTTGATGCGCCGTATGTCGGGCATGTGAGCGAATCGCGCGCTGAGGGCCTCGTTGTACTCCTCCGCCTGGCGCTGCCTCGCCGACTTGATACCCTCCCTCCTCGATGCCTTGGCCCTCCAGAGACGAACATTGCCGTCGTCGGAGCCGCTGAGCACGTACTTGTTGTCCGGCGTCCACACAGCCGAAAACACTCTCTGCATCCTCTTAGCTGGGGATTAGGGATTGTAGGTTAGCTTTTTGACTCTGTCGCAAGCCCTCATACCTGCCCCTCCTTGCCCAAGGGGTGGCTTACTGTGGTAAATATCAACGGAATGGCCCTTGTCCTTCCTCCAGAGCCTTATTGTGCGGTCGTAGGATGCTAGGTGCGCATGTGTCAGTCATCAATTTCCTTGAGCAAGACGCGAGCGGTCTAGTCAGCTTACCCGAAACAAGCTCTTCACCGTTGGGAGAAAACTGCACGTCCATGACGGCAGCAACATGGCCCTTCAGTACGTTCAAGGCGCGATCGATCTTGCGCATGTCAAATCTGCGGAAACGGTACAGGGTGCGACGGATGTGTCAGCAGGGGTCCTTGCCAACCAGGGAGAGAACCGGCGATCAGGGGCACGAGAAAAAAAAAAGGGGGGGTTGACGCACATGTAGATGTTGTGGTCCTCGCTAGCCACAGCAAAGTTAAATGCCTCCATGGGGTTCCAAGCGAACTTGTTGGAGGTAAAGTTGAGGACAGTCTTGTGCAGCGGCATCGAAGTGCGGAGATCGTACCTAGAGCGCTCGAGGGTCAGCTGCCTGTTTTTGTCAGGCTCCGCCGTACTTCTTTGTTACTTACAGAACGATGCCACGATCCGAGGCGCACGACCCGAGGATGGACTGCTCCACCTGGTTGAATGCGACGGAGTTGATAGTGTCGGTAGATGTGGGCCAGCGCAGGACCTCGGGGGCGGTGCTGTGGCGTTCCAGATCGTAGATCGAGATGACACCAGACGATGCAGCGAACGAGTTGCGCGATCGGTGGTGGGAGATGGACGTGAACGCGTTGGCGCCCAGCCAGGTGGAGAGAGGAGCCGAGTTGGGGGCTTGTTCGGGGGAGAAGAGCTTGATTGTGCGATCGGCCGCGCAGGTCAGAAGCTTCTGGTCCTTGGTGAAGCAGAGGCCTCTGACTATGTTCTCGTGTGCGGTGGTGTGCCACTGGAGCGGGCCGCCGTGTTAGTGGCGTCTTCGGTGTCCGCGCGTGGAGGAGATATGAGGGGGTACTGACGGCTTCCTCGCGGCTGGTCAGGTCCCAGATCTTCACAACGCCGTCGGCGCTCCCCGACGCCACTCGCGAGAGGGATTCGGGGTCCATTGTCATGGAGAAGACCGAGTCGACATGGCCCTTGCCCAGCTGGCAGATAAAAGGGGCGGCGAACATGCTATGCACATGTCCATAATCAGCATCGACTGGCCGAAGACCAGCATGGGAAGGGGGGCTGGACGGACCGCTCCAGCTTGACAGCATTGAGGGCACGCTGGTATTCCCTGGCCCTCTCGAAAGGGTGGAGGGCTGGGTCGACGTTCTTGGGCTTCCTGGCGACGTCGGAGCCCGCAGGCTGCTGGGGAGCCCGGCTCAGTCTGCGGTGGTGTGTCGCGAGGACATTGGCGGTTGGTTAGCAGGCGAACAAGAGCAGCCGCGGCGCGGGAGAGGCTCACGCTTTAATCTTCATCGTTCTGCTGTGCTTTGTAGCTCTGTGTGAAGCAGCGGGGGCGTTAAGGCAGCAGACTTTTTGTCCAGCGACATTTGGTCGATAGGAAGCCCCGCCGCTGCGACGGATGGCTGCAGCAGGGGTGTGCTTCCAGGGGAGCGTCGCGTCCCTGCTCGCATGCGGTTCCACAGTTGCCAAAATTTTGGCGGTCAGCAAAATTCTGCCATGCCTACCGCCGGAGGAGTCGCAGCAGCCAGCATGGAGGCAGGGGCAAGGTTTATCCGGCCGGACCAGCCTACCTAGGTTGCCACTGATCGCCTATCGCTTATTGCTGCAGCGCAGGTGCCCTAGCACGAGGCGCCGTCGCCTTGGCGCTTTCGTGTGCGGCTGCAACCTACTACCAGTTGGAGAGCTCTACCCGGAATTGAGCTCAACACCGACCGCCACCACGGCCACCACCATCGGCAACGTCCTGTCCCTAGCAAAGCCCAGCAAAACAGCGACAAGGCCGCGCAGCCCACGGCAACGCAGCCTCGCCCAGACATAATCGACTCCGACTGAAGCTCAACTGCCACCGACGACCGCCGCCCGCCCAAGCAACGCCGGCGCACACGCACTCGCCCTCGCCAGTATCCTTCGGCCCTGCCCATCGACAGCAAAACCCAGCGGGCTCTCGCCGCAGTCCTGGTCCGGCCCAGAATACCAACCGCCTTGCGGGCTCGACATCGGCCGTTATAGACACCTGATCTCCTTCAAATATGGCTGCCGGAGACTCACCGAGGCTTCGCGAGGCCCGCGAGGCCGCCAAGACGAACCCAAAAAAGGCCGAGGACATGTACAAGGAAATCATCTCGAAGCCTCCATCTGTCAACTCGGACGATGCAACCCGCGAGTACGAGACTGCGCTGATCAGGCTGGGCGAGCTGTACCGAGACCAGAAGTAAGTCAGCCGCCGAGGGGCTGAGCGGAGCCCCTCCCTGTGCTATGGAGTCTGCGGGTTGACACTGACCTCCCGCGGCTGCAAGGAACTCCAACGACCTTGTCGATCTAGTCACAAGGAGCCGGACAGTGCTCTCATCCTTTGCCAAAGCGAAGACGGCGAAGCTCGGTATGTTTTCCTCTGTCTGCAGCGTCCGCTGGTGGTGACGCTCTTTCATCTAACTCAATCGACACACGTACGCGCGCACGCACAGTCCGACAGCTTCTCGACCTCTTTGAGGACATCCCCAACACGACGGACCTGCAGATCTCGGTCACCAAGTCATGTATAGAGTGGGCGACGTCGGAGCGGCGGACGTTCCTCCGGCAGAACCTTGAGACGCGACTTGTGACACTGATGATGGCTAAGCAGTCGTACTACGAGGCCCTGACGCTCATCAACGGGCTCCTGCGCGAGCTGAAGCGCCTAGACGACAAGCTGGTGCTGGTCGAGGTGCAGCTGCTCGAGTCGCGCGTCTACCACGCGCTGGGAAACATCTCCAAGGCCCGCGCCGCCCTGACCAGCGCCCGCACCAGCGCCGCCTCGGTCTACACGCCGCCCCTGCTGCAGGCCAACCTGGACATGCAGTCGGGCATGCTGCACGCCGAGGACCGGGACTTCAACACCGCCTTCAGCTACTTCATTGAAGCCCTAGACGGCTACCACACCCAGGACGAGCCGCAGCGCGCCACGGCCGCCCTGCAGTACATGCTGCTGTGCAAGATCATGCTCAACCTGGTCGACGACGTCAACAACCTCATGACATCCAAGCAGGCCGCCAAGTACGCCGGCCAGTCGCTCGAGGCCATGAAAGCCATCGCCCGCGCGCACGCGAACCGCTCGCTCGAAGAGTACGAACAGTCGCTGGCCCTCTACCGCCATGAGCTCGGCGGCGACGCCTTTGTGCGATCCCACCTGCGCCGTCTCTACGACGCCATGCTGGAACAGAACCTGATCAAGGTCATTGAGCCCTTCTCCCGCGTCGAGATCGACCACATCGCCAAGATGGTCGGCCTCGACACCCAGCAAGTCGAGCGCAAGCTGTCGCAGATGATCCTCGACAAGGTGATTGTCGGCGTCCTCGATCAAGGCGCCGGATGCCTCATCATCTTTGACGAGACTCAGCGTGACGAGGCCTACGACGCAGCCCTAGCCACCATCGACAAGCTCAGTAGCGTCGTCGATGTGCTCTATACCAATCAGGCATCCATGCTCGAGTAAAGTCCTCGCGCGCACAAGGCGGTGTTTGCGTGCCCTCGGCCGGCTGCTTCTATTTCTCTGCGTGGCGGCCTGCACAAGGCATGCCGGTCAAGTTTGGTGGCGGCGGGTTTGCGTTTGTAATACTAGAACAAGTAGCCGGCGCCGTCCTCAAGTTTATCACAGGGGTTATCGCGTTTGATACTGACAACTTGACTTGGAACATGCCCATTGTTTTATTTGTCATGTGCTGCCCTCCGACTGCCAAGCACAGCCCTCACGAAATCGAAATAAGCACATATCTTGCTGTGGTACCTATAAAAGGTGTCATTGTGCGCCCAGGTTGACTGGCTAGCAGCTGCCTTTATGCGTATCCGGTAGGTGTATGGACATTTTACGATCAAGGCTGTGAGGGAGGTGCCAGTGTCTTCTCTTGTTGTGTGGTGATTATTTGACCGTGCTATTTGCGGATATGGCCATATAGGCATGTCATCGTGTTCCGATCCCAAGCTCGACTCCTCAAAGATCCAAAAGCAGGATTTCAGAAAAATAAACAGGAAGTTTGAAAATAAGAACCCGGAACGCCAGCCAGTATAAGACGCCCAAGAACCAACCATGCAGGTGATAGACAGTCACCAGTCCCCAGCCACCAAATCCAACTACACGCAAGGGCTGATAGGCACACGTGGATGCAGGGAGGACATGGCGACAGGGGAATGCAGAACACCCACAAAGAACACCGTCGATGCCAAATTAAACGATTGCCCGCAGGCTGTGACGAGGGGTAAAAACAAGGGAGCAAAACTAACGTCCATCGCTTAGACATTCGGAGAAGGAAAATGCAACTTTCAAATACAAAAGTTCGTGCGAGGAGGCAACGGCCATTGAATTGGCTGGCTGGTTCAGTCTGGATCAGCTGGCCTGGCTGCTCCGTGTTGTGCCGAGGGGCCTCGGCCGCGCGCCCTTGGCAGCCCGGCGCCTCTCCTCGCCGACCAGCAGGGCAAAGAGGCGCTTCGAGAGCACGTGCTCGTCCCAAACGCAGCCGGCGCCCAGCTCCGTCCGGAACGCGTCCACGACGTCGAGGTGCCACTGATCCAGCGCCATGGACTCGCCCTGTGCCGAGACGTGTTTGCCCAGGAGCGCCGCCGACCGACGCTTCTGCGAAATGCTGACGCGGTGCTGTAGCTGGAAGTTGAGCGAGCCCTTGCGGCGCTCCTGCAGCAAGGCGTCCATGCGGACCCAATGTGCCCGACTCCACTGTGTCTGCGAGAGACGCAGTGCCGCGTCTGCCGTCGTAGCCCCAGCTCCCGTCGGGGGCGCAAGCACGACGGACTGGCGCAAGACCGAGATGGGCTTCGGCGCAACCTTGCCCCCGAGCGATGTTGAAGGATCTCTAGTCTTGTTCTCCTTATTCGTTTCACCCCCCGCCGGCCGCTGCACGTCGACTTGCATAGGCTCCGAGTCCAAGTCCATGGCATCACCGCCGCCCGCTACTTGCGGGAGACCCTGATGCGCCCGGGTCTGCTCGAGCCCAAGAGGCGATAGGGTGCTGCTTGTGAACTCAACCACGCGACCGGGGGTCTTAGGCTTGAGAGGCGAGCGGAGACACGACTTGGTCGGAGATGCGGCCCGGTTAGGTAGCGGCTTCAGTGTTGGCGCCACGAAGCTCGACTCATCCTCGTCTGGCTCAGCGTCGCTGGGAGCATGACGGCCCTCGTCGGGGTCGACTGTGTCCTCGGCAGACGCGTTGTGGCTGGCGCCGCCAGAGCCCCCTGGGGAAAACAGCCAACCACCCGAGCTGACCACATGTGGCGTGAAGTTACGTTTTTGCGGGAGTCGTGCGAAGAGGGGCTTCGGTGGCGCCCGCTTCGACGATGCCGATGGTCGAACCTCACTAACATGCGGCTGGTGAGGAGGTGCAGGGGAGAATAGGTCCAGCCTACGTTGGCCGTTGGGCTGAAATACCTTCTGTGCCACCGAGGACGGCGGGTTCTGGCTCTGGCTTGCCGACCTCGCCGCAATGGATTCACGCGCCACTGCTGGCTGCAGGGGCGGGACAACCGATCCCGACAGTTGCTTGCGACTGTCTTTGGTAGGCTGAGCTGGAGCGGCGTCATCAGTACCGTCAGCCGCAAATGGCTGCAGCCGAGGCACAACAGCCGGAGAGGAGAAGAAGTTGGACAGGTCAACTCTGGCGGCTGATGTGCGAGCCACCTGAACAGGTAGCGGTTGTTCGCGGCGCCTAGGCAGAGACGCCTGAGACAAGTCCCGCTCTTGCACCGACAGTAGCGAGAACTCTTCCGACGAGCTGGCCACTCGAGGGGTGGCAGTCTTTGTCCACGGACTAGGGAGCTTGGCTCGGCTCCACAGGTTGAGTGTTGGGTCTTGTGCCAGCACGGGCTTGGCCGGGGATGGAGTCGGCCGAGATGCCTCGAATGCCCAGATGTCATCATCGTCTTCATCGACTTCAGGAGGCTCCGACCCATCCTGGGACAGGCGCTCTTCCTCGACAGGCACGCCAGCGCCCACGTTATTATCATCGTGACCACTGCGGCGAAGCCTTAAATCATCTATGTGGCCCGAGACAGGACCGCTCGACGTAGCGGCGCTCGAGGCAGAGGAGCCTTGTGTCGGCTGACTTCCGACTGCCACTACGCTTTCAGGCGCCTCCCAATCCATGGCGTCTTCGACCCCATCCCTGGCAGCTCGTGTTGAGCTCGTGAGCGATTCCAGACCTGGCTCCTCCAGCGGAAGTGACGGCTTTTTAGCTCGGGGGACGGCTTTCGGGCTTGGCATGTCCGAATCTGGAGCAAATGGATCCTCCGCGGTAGCCTGAGGAACAATTGTCCGTGGTGAGAATATTTGCGCCCCCTGAGAGACGAGACTCTTGATTTGGCTGAGTGGATTCAGGACCTGGGTCCAGGATCTCTCCGATCTCATCACAGAGGACGGCTTGGGGGCCGCGTCTCGAGTTGGAGGCTCCGGGGAAGGCGCCGCCGTGACACCCGGCCGTGTAGTGTCAGGGTCTTCGATATCTCGGGACACTGAGGACCTAAAGGGACTGCCTAGAGTACTCTCTGCTCCTTTGGGAGATGGCGGGTCCGACGTGACGTGCTGGAGAGCTCTCCCGACCCGCACGATTGGCGAGAGAGCAGGCCTAGCAGCGAGTGAAGGCAGATCTACATTGTCGGATTGTCCGTCCTGGTCTGATCGTGGTGAGAGTGGCGAGGATCGGGCAGCGGCCTCGAGGCTTTCTGTAGGGTCTTGCCTTGTGTCGCTCGCAACACCTGGGGGCATTGGGCGGCTGGCTTCGTCGGCCGAAGGTCTGAGCGCCGGTGGAGAAGACCGCAGCTCATCGTCTCGGGCGTCATCCGACGCCATCGCTGCATCCTCCGATACCTTCACCGGGGGCTCCTCGTCGACCGGCGGTGGCGTCTCATCTGGTGTCAACAATTTGCTTGCAGCATCTGACGGAGGGGCAGAGTCTATCACCATTGATCCTGGCTCGGCAGACTGCGCCTTCTCATCATTTTCCATCGCTTCTTCCTCGCCGTCGTAGTCATCGTCGTCGTCGGGGCTGTTATCGATATCATGGTCCTCTACCCTCCCCTCTGCCTCATCCTCCTCTTCCGACAGAAGATCCTGGTGTCGTTGAAGTGGGCGTGGGGTTGCGGCCTTGAGCACAGCTTCGGGGATCTCGGAAAATGAGTCGTCATAGACACTTGCCTCCTCCGGGGCCGCATGTACCTCTTGATTACGAGACGCGAGCGGAGTATCCAGCAGCGACTCGTCCCTTCTCAAGGACTTGAGAGCGAGCTGCCTGCTAAGTGGCGTGGCATTTTTCCCCCGCCTTGGACTGTCGGCCCACGTCCTAGTTGCGTTGTTGGCATTTGCGGGAGCTAGCGAGGAGTCGTCCCGGGGAGCGCCCGCAGCGGGGCTGGGCTCGGGGGCTGTTGGTTGCACCGCAAGCACAGTCGCTTCGGGTTCGAGGGGTGAAGAACGGCCATCGCCGCTGCGTCTCTGGTCTGACCGCTCGTGCCGCTGGCTCGGTGGATGGGCTTGATTATTGTCGGTCCTGCCCTGCCGGATGGGCTCTAGCGCCCTATCCACAATGAAGCTGGTAGCCTCCCCCATCTCAGAGAGCGCGGCCTCGGCATACTGCATGCTCTCTCTAAACGACACGATCGAGTCCATCATAATCATGCTAAAGTCCTCTCCTTGGGCAATGGTGTCAATATCAGCATCGCTCCTAGAAGCGCTCTCGATTGTCTCAGACTCGGCATCGCTCCTGTCGGCACCCGACGCCACATAGTCGACCGACCCTCCGTTATCCTGGCCGGAAGCTTCGGAGACTGGTAGGTCTACTGCTCTTGGCGCCTCCTGCTGGCTCGAGCGACGTTCCCTATCCACACTGCTGGGTGCCTGCCACGCGCCGGCAGGCGGGCGTGGCTCGGGCACGGCGGCAAGCCATATATCTTCATCTATGGCGTTCCCGTCCGCGCCGTCCGTTGATACATCAATTGAGGGCAGCATAGTTTCGTCCGGGCGGAAGTCCTCGGTCATGGGCTCTGTGGGAATGGCGGAGGGGATGGTCTCGATCAGCGTATTCCGGTCGGCCAGTGCTTCCATCTCGGCGGGCGCCAGAGCCTGGCGCCGCGGGCGGCCCCTTTTCTTCGCAGTCCCGGTATCCTGGGGCGGCCTTATATCTTTCTTGGACGGAGCCCTGGCCTTGCGCCCTGGTGTCTTTCGGAACTTTGCGGCTGGTCTTGGGGTCGCGTCGACGTCCTCGCCGCCCGTCTCGGACGCCGAGTCCGCCGTCTCTGATCGCAAGCGACGATTGCGGTCGGGGCTGCGGTCGATGGGGGTCCCAGCCCTTTTTTTAGATGATGGCATCGGGGTACCTGACTTGCGCGGTCTTCCTCGCCTGCGAGGTGTCGCCGTACCCGGCAAGGGTTCCTGTTCATCGTCTGTGAGACCCCTCAGGGGGATTGTGGTTGTTGTCGTGGATGTGGTGAGATCGCGACGGCGGGCGGCAGAGCGCGGGCCTCGGACGGCAGAGGACGGGAAGAGACGGCGCGTGACGTGATCCTTCTCGCCACCCTCAGCCTCGACAGTGACGAGGATTTTCTGTGGCGACAGCTCGTTGCCAACGTCTAGCTCGAAAGTCTGTTTCCTCGGAGAGCTGGCCGTCGACGACTGCCTCTGTGACCGCAGTGAGGACTGGTAGCCTCGAGCCATGCTGCGGGTGACGCGAGCCGCGGAGTTCGGGACGACCTCGTTGAGCGGATCCGGGGATGACATGGTGTCCATGGCCGCGTCGGTGGTGGATGATGGCATCGCGGGTGGGCTCGTCAAGCGACAATGCGCATGTGCGCGTGCGGTAGCATAGGCGCAATAAATGGGTCTGTTCGGGGCGGCCTGCTAGCACTGACTGACCTGGCGGCTGGCGCTGTTGACGGGTGCTGTGTGCCTGGTGGTATGCTCCGGGCTGGCCTATATGTCACGGTGCCGGTTATGAAAGATTTCCGGCCGAATATCGATATCGCGACAGCCAATCGTGCAATCCCATATTGAAGACAAGGTCCCTGGATGTTTGTTTACATTCAGCCGAATGGTTCGTCCCGCCCGAGTGGAGCTTAGCCCTAGATGCCGCCGCCTGCCATCCCCAGCAACAGCAGAGCAAGAGCCCGGGTGGGTCCAGCCGTTTGGACTCGCCCACGTCGGCAGGATCAAACTATAACGTTGGCCGTTTTAGCCCGCCGGCTATCCCAGCAGAGCCCGTCGCGTCAGCACCATGAAGTGCATCCGTAATGAGCAAAATAAAACAAAATAACATAAAGGCCTACACATTATAACAGCACTAACCCCGCGAGGCCCAGCCGTGGAATCGGTTGCAACAAACGTTCTCCTCGAACGTTCCGCCAGCGAGAGTCGAAGGCAGGGCCAGGAGTGCAAGGCGTCAGGGCGGAATGTGAAGGACGAGACAGCCTCGAAGTGCGAGCACTTGTGTTTGGTCCGTGAGTGAGTGTCATCTTTTCACAGCTAGTCTCGTACGCGACTGGGTAGACACCATTCAATTTTTTCTCTTTTCGAAAGGCAGAGTTCCTTCCCCAAAGCTCGAATTTCCGGTGCTCCATTCTCGCCATTCCCAACCCGTGCTCGAAGTGCTGCCGAGGAACTGATCCGGCTAAAGAAACTGATAAAATGTCAAGAGAAAGAAAATTACACGAGAGAAAATAATAAGAAACCATTTGCGTAGCACTGCGGTCAAATATTGCACACACTTATAGGAGGATAAGAAAACAGAAGGAAACAAGAGCAGAGAAAAGAGCGGAGAAAGACAGGAAGTGTGGTGTAAAGGGGGAGCCTGCGAGTGGGGGAGGGCAAAGAAAAATAAAAGAAAGACGGCCAAAAAGCAGCGGCGCCAAACAATGACCACCCATTTCGCTAGCTCTTCCGTACTTACGGAGATGCTTCATGGCTATCCAATAGATAAATTGGCCCCCTCATCTATCTTGTATCAGACTGGACTTGATCAGTTACGCCTTCGCTGTGCCCTAGTGTTGCTACCTTGTCGAGCCATAGTGACGCCCCCTTGGCTGCTCTGGCGACTCATTGGGCTGGCGCCAGGGGCTGTTGTTGGGCCGGCCTTGGGGTTCGGAGTGGGCGGCCCACGGATGGAGCTCAGTGGGAGCTTCAGGTCCGCTCGAAGCTCCTCGGGCGAGTTCCTGGGTCCGTCCAGGTAGATGGCATATCGGTCCTCGCGCACGTTGAAGGCGGTTGCCTCGAGCACTTTCCGGCAACCGTTCGCGTTGTCGAAATTCGAGCCGACGCCATGGATGTTCTCGTACTGCCGTAGAATGCTCATCACCATAAGGTCCGAGTTAACCTCTTCAGGCGGCAGGACGGTCGGACTGTTGCCGTCCTTGTTGCTGTACGACTTGGCATATGTAGCCAAGAACATTGGCGGCAACTTGGGCACCGCCGCTGCCATCTTCTCGAGGTTTCCGGGAATCTCAAAGTTGGTGAGCGCCTCCAGTCCCACAATCTTCTCGTCGATGAAGTTGGGATTGTTTGCACCACCTCGACTGCGGGTCGCATGCGACGGCACCCGCTCCATCATTGGGGCCGCGGCGATGGGTTCGCTCCCATCCTGGTCGCCGTCATCGTTCTCGCCCGCATCGCTGTCGTCCGGTGAGCCATGGCCACCAGAGCCATTTGTCTTGGACTTGCTCGTGAGCAGGTACTTATGGGCAGCCAACGCTGCAGTGTTGTACTGCATCGCGAGCTCCTTGTCCGTGAACAGCTTGTCGATGCTATATATAGGGCCAGTTGCCTTGCGGGACACAAGTCGGTCGTTCTGCCACAGGGGTGTGGTATTGTTGGGATCAAGGACCCGCCGCTGGGGCGCCGGTGAGCCATCATCGTCTGCGCCGTTTCGTTTGCGTTTCCTGCCGTCCGAGTAGCCGCTCACCTCGTCGGCATTTTGGCGGAGCCGGGTGGCCCGCTTGGTGTGCGTGCCGCCGGGACTTGCTGGGTTCGTGATGGAGTACTGGTTGGGGTGCAGGAGTAGCGCAGAGGCGTCGGAGATCTCGAACGCTTCTTTTTCCTTCGTTAGGCGTGCTCTCTTGGAGTTTATAGCGTTGATTAGGCGGTCACGGAGAGTCTGCGACAGTGCGCGGTGCTCGCGTTTTGCGACCTCAGTTTTGTATATGTAAACGTTACGATGCTCATGGCTCTTCATGTCGAATTCGTCCTACGAAGCCAGGTCGGCCACAATCAGTCCGATGTATACCCCCTGCGAAGTCGGGGAAGACTAGAAGCTACGGGGCACGACAGAGAGCAGATTGTCATAAGAGACATACCTTGTGACGCGTCAGCTCAAAATCGCGGCGCTCAACGAGATCCTCTATGGTGTTAACCCATTCCTGGAACTTAGGACCGGCCATCTCGAGGACGGTCCTGCCGCGGAACTGAGGGTCAATGTTGTCGCTCATGCTCTGCTCCCGGTCTATAGCGGCAAGCGGCTGCGCAGCGTATGGATCGACCTGCATGACCAGCGCAGTGTCGACTTGTATCTTGGCTAGCATCTCGCGGTATTCTCGATCACGGTTCATGTCGAACTGCTCGGAAAGAGAGGCGAGACGTTCGACCAGGAGTTGTCGCTTTTTTTCCCGCTTTGACAGCGCGGGAGGCGGAGAAGGATTCGAGCGTCTGTCGGACTTCGCGTGCGCCGCTTCTATCGGTTCGTTGATTGACATGGCAACGGGTTGTGGGCGAACCCACGCAGCTGGCCTGCAGGGAGATCGAGAGAGCGTGTGTGGGCACAAGGTTCAGCGCCGGCGGCGAAAGTGTCGAAGAGGGCCAGGAAGCGCCCGAGTTACGGGAGGGTCGGTGTCACCGGGGAGGACGGCGCCGTGTTGCTAAGCAAGGGCGCGAGGAGCGGAGGGACTGCGGTAGCTAGAGAAGACTCGTCAGCGGCGGGGATTACAACGAATTAGACCAGTGAGTAGGTAGGCACAGGTTATGGGGGAGTCAGTCTTAGGCTGGCTCAGGAAATTGATCTGGAGAGACAACAGCAGCCCCAACCTTGAAGAGGAGCAAGGTTCAGAATTGCGCCCGACTGATCGGTGTCATTCGGCGCCTGCAGCCTGCTTGAACAAATCCAGGAGGCGACGGGGTGTGAAACAAACCTGGAGCAAGAATTGGGAGAATGTGAATCCGACAACGAGGTAGGCAGGAACTGGAATCTCAAGGGGAAGGTCAAAAATCATCTACCTTGGAGGGGACGCACTCGGCGGAGGCTAAAGGTGGATGTGGTTAGCCCGAGGGTGACGATGGTAGGCTGGAGGAGCTGGCTTTTGGAGCAGAGAATCGTGCGGCGGTCGAACGTGTCGCGAGTCTTCTTCCTCTCGCCAGGCGCTGGTTCTGTCCCCCGCTAAAGTTCCATGGTTGGTGTGGGCCATGAGGAATGGTGTAATATGATTGGTTGCCCGCTCCGTATCAGCAGAGACGCAGAGCGAAGTACCCCCGATGGGGCTCCACTGGCTCAGCCATAACTGGATGATATTGATGCAGGTGGCCAATGCGCATGAATTTGGCCCTGCGCAGCTTGTGTTCGCCGGATTGCAACGACGGCTTCCATCCGGCAAACGCGAGCGAGCAACACGCAGCCGTCTCGGCCACGTTCACCCCTCGACCGGAACAGCACACCACAATCAACGAACCGAGGCCAATAACCGCTCTGCGACGCGCCGATGGAACGGCATTAACCCACCACGCCGCACGCCGCTCTCCATGACTTAAATGGAGAACCTATCGCTATCAGATGCCCCTCACCAAGGGGCCGGCCCGGCGCCTGGAGGAGGCACCATCCAGGGACCTGCCGGACGCGGACCTCCGCCTCCCTCTCTGCCTCCGCAGCCGCAGTCGCAGCTCCCCGCCCAGATGTTTACAACTGCCGCCCAGCTGCTTGACTTGACCGACAGTAAGTCTATTCGCGTCTCTCCATGCGCGCTGCTGCCGCTAGAGCAGTGGCCCCTTCCCATTACGTGTGGGCTAGCTGACAACGATATCCGCTACTGTAGAGAAGTTGATGATTGCGCTGCGCGATGGGCGCAAGCTTAGCGGGGTCTTACGGAGCTGGGATCAGTTCGGTATGGCGCAACCAATCCAGACTGCGAGCCGATGGCTGCGCAGAGACAGGGCGCTTTTTGTTGACGATACCCAGCAAATCTTGTTCTCCAGTCCACAACAGAGCGGCTCTTTGTCCCGCCGGGCTCAACCACCGGCGCCCCCGAGGATCGGGGCCTCTACGCTGACATCCCCCGTGGCCTTTTCCTCGTCCGAGGCGAGAATGTGCTTCTGCTCGGCGAGATTGACCTCGACAAAGACGACGACCCACCTCCTGGCTACGAAAAGGCAGAGCTGCCGCTGGTGGAGGCGCTTATCAAGCGGCGCAAGGCCGAAGAGAAGGCTAGAGAAAAGACGCGCCTTCGCAAGCTGGCTAGCCTTGGGTTCGAAGGCGAGAACATGGGAGAAGTCATATTCTAGCATGGCACAGCTGGTCGCAAAGGCGCGGAGGTAAGCTTGCCACGACATTCGGGGGTACCGAGGAGACAATGTGGATGCAGCATTCACCGCGATTCACCAAGCCGAAGAAGACCCCCCAAGATATCGGGACTAGCTACTCGTGCTCGTCATAAAGAATAACGAAAAACAAGCCCAACATGAAGACGGCTTTTGAGGGGGTGACGCGACGCCTGAGCTATTGGGTCTGTCGCCGTCGCTGGGGAAAAAAAAAAACCAAACGGGGGTTCGGCCAGCAGAATATTGTGAAATGCGGCCGAGCCGGGGGATGTCACGGTGGCACGGCGCCCAAATAAAAATCTGCAGTTCCGACAACGCTAACTAAAACCCCCAGTACCCGAACTTAGGTATCCTGTAGGTTTCCTTTCCTGTTTTCTGTATCCTTCCCCGTTTCTTATATCCTCAAGAACCATAAGTTTTTGGGTGTCCTAACTAAGGTTGTGCAGTTTATACGGACTGCAGGCTTTTATTTGGCGAACGTGGGTTGGAGAGCTCCGGAGACCCACAAGCTGGAAATCAAAGCGACAGATATGACGTTTTTCAGCTAGACATGGTGGACTCTAGCTACCTTGGCCCTTGGGTACCGACATCCGATATTTTTATTTCATGAGGAGCCTTGATTTCACGCTTCACGGGTTTTGAGCGTAGATAACACGGACGCAGACCATCTCAGTACTTTCTCAAAGCCATTGACGACGGCGGGCAGTCTCCCACATGTCTGGTGGGCGGTACTTCTTACATATGCAGGGCCACGGGGCGCAACTGGGCATCATTGTGCAGGCGGACGGGATGTGGGCCCGCCCGCTTACCTAGGTAGGTGTGTGATCGCATACCTGGGGACTGTCCGTTGTGGGTCCCCTCTGAGAGGGGAGTAAAAAAATCAGGTTTGCACAAAAACTCCGGCCCACAGATCCGCCGCCAAATAAGCTAGGCAATCTGTGCAGGAAAGTTCAATTGCGAACAAAACAACAACCAAAAGGCTTAAAGAGATATAAGTTGTAGAAAAAGAACGAGCAGAGCGGGGAGATTTTATTAAAATAGGATATCTGGCCTAAATACGTGTATTTTTGCGGGTAAATTCCAAGGTTTGCAATCGCCCTGGATATACGTCCCCTGACGATCAACAGTCGCCAACAGGCCAGATTTGCATCTAAAGACTTAAATATTGGTGCAATCTCTTCTTAGGACCTAATCCCCTAACAAAAGGGGTTGATCGTAATCGAAATCCGGGTCTGAATCCCGGATCCAGGGCCGAGGCCGGCCCTCTGGGCTACCCACCTGGGGACAAAGCGAACTGTAACACACAGTGGCGCGGGCCTTATACCACTGGGCCAATAGCACTCCAAAAAGGTCATCAATCCAAGCTCCTGCTTGGATCGCCCGTCTGCACAGCTTATCAAGGAGGGTAGTGCACACCACCCACACGGGCTGTTACACGAACTAGGTGGCAACGGAGGTGAAGACTTCATCAAAAGGTCGTCGTCTTAGGCCAAGGGATCCAGCAGATCAGCGAAGGCTTAATCCTCCTCTATTAAAGGCCGGTGGCCCCACGGATCCGGCTGGGCAGGCGCTTGGGTGCAAATATCGATAAATACGTCGCTACCGAAGATCACGTCGGTTAAAGGCTTGCCGGTAACCCTTCTGCTCGTATCTATTACCCAATTAGCGTCCTCTTCGCCCTCTAAGCGCCACTCTTTATTATCGGGTTAAAAGGCAATAAACTCAGCGCTAAATCCGACGAGGTCGAAATATTAAACCTTCGTTACCTTCCGGCCTTAAAAGGTCCTGCCAGCGGTGCGCCAAGCGGCCTCGTGCTCTTATTATTGCCTCCGCAAAAGCTTTTTAAACTCTCGCTTGGCCTTTCTCGCCTCTTTAGCCCTCTCCTTACAGCGGCGGTCCTCCTCTCGCGCCCGCATCTCGGCGAGCACTACTGGGGTAGCGAACTGCTTATCTAACGACTTAATGGTGCGGCGGATCCGCTAATCTAAAAAGCGTTTAAGCCGGGCGTTTCTTTTTTGGCGCTCCGTTTCGGCACTGCGCTAGAAAAGGATCGCCTCGTTTGTAGCCGCGGAAAAAAACTCTAACCCGCGGCGCGTAAGCGAGCTCATAAAGGCCGTAAAATGGCTGTATTTGGTACGTAGACTCTCTGCGGTATATTTGGCGGCATCGTAACGAAAATCTAATAGCAGGGCCTCCGGTAAACGCGGGGTTTGGGTCGCGATTTTGCCGGTAAGCCGGTTAAGGACCCGGGCCGGGTTAAAAGGCCAAATGCCGCTATCTTCAAATCCGGTAATAACGTGCCCTTTAGTAAAAGCAGCCCCCTAAATGCGCTAAGGTGGGCTCTGGTTATCAGCTAATTTGTACGGGATCCAAAGCACAGGAAAACCCTACCCCGAAAGCCATTACAAAGTCGGTACGCGTAAACCTTACGTCGCCCTCGCGCACCCTCTCGAACAAAACCTTTTAATGCTCGTTTTTAAAGTGCGAAAAAACGCCAACGTCCATAGGCTGCATTTAATGCGACGAATGCGCCGGCAGGCTAACCAACTGGATATCGAACCGCAGGCAGTAGTCGACTATCTCGATCGAAAAATGCCCGGTAAAACCGTCGAAAATCAGCCAGCGCCAGATCCGCTTGCCGTAGGCCTCTTAGCGGGTGCCCTCTCAACAGTCTTCCTAATCGAACGGATCCATCAAAAAATCGAATTTGGTATTAGCAAAATAGCCAAACCAATCCTCCAAAAACGGGCTTTCCAAAGCTTGTACCCCCGCGATCAACGGCCAAAAAAGGCGGTTAAAGATACGGATCCAGGCGAAGGTGATCTCTTAGCTCGAAAAGCCGGTAGGTGACCGCACAAAAGCAATATCGCCAAATAGATCTGCCTCCTCCCATTCCGCTAACGGCCATTATTTAAAAATACAAAAGGGCGGAAGAAAGTCACCGACAGCGTTACCGGCCCCTACCAGCGTGCAGAACTCTCTATTGGCCGGGTCGACAAAATGCGGCTTTGCGTGCTTTTTTTTAATTACAACCATAACCTTAATCCGGCCGTTACGCACGCCTATCCGGCACCCTACTTCGTTTGCGTTCCAAACCGCGGAAGCCGTCACTTCCTGCTCAGCCGCCATCCTTTCCGACCTTTAATACCAACGCCTAACGTCGTCAGGCTGGGCTTCAAACCCCAGCCTGCTCGCTTCAACAGGGCGAATACCAATCTCTCGAAGCTCGGGGTGGTTCCTTTTCCAAACGGGGTACCAATTCCTGTTAATCTCGGATAACGTGGGAGGGTTACGGCGGGCGCGGAAAAAGGTCGCCGCCGTTACTATCTCGTCTTTGGTGGCCGGCCGGCCGGCCGTTCAAACTATACAACGTACGCGACTACCGCAGCATCCTCAGCCTCGGTCAACGTGCGAGGGCGGCCCTAGGGCAGGTAAGAAAGGTCAGGCCTCCCAAACGACTGCAGGGACCTAACGTGCCGCCCTACAAAGGAGTAAGGCACCCTCACGCGCGCGCAAAAGGCACGGAATCCCTCCAGCGACGCGTTCTTAGGGGGGGCGCATCTACGCGCCAAATGGGCGCGTTCTTGGCCTGCCTGCAAAATTTGCACGTATCGCCGTACAGCCCTAATCGCGGGCGACTCCCTAATATCCTTATCTCCCGGCATTTTTACTTATAAGTGCGTTAGCAGGCAAAAAAGTACAATTAAAACTGATCAAAATATACGTCGCGGCTAATTTCTATAGCAGATCTATGGGCCGGAGTTTTTGTGCAAATCTTGTTTTTTTACTCCCCTCTCAGAGGGGACCCACAACGGACAGTCCCCAGGTAGAGTTGCGCTATCGATAAGGGACCACGTACCTCTGCCCCACCTAGGTTCCTGGCAACCCGCCTGCCTCCAAGTGCATGTAAACATCCATGACAACCGAGCATTCGTGATACAATCTGGTGCAGCATTCTGGCGACCCCACGTCGTCCCAGCATTTTTCAAGCGGAGCACCCAGAACTGGCGCCTTCTGGAACATCGTGAGGGCCCAGATTTGGAGCGAACCCAACAAACGACCAGTGGACTGACGCCTCTATCGTCCATTGCCACTCAAGCCCTCCCGCAAACGAAAATCTGTCGAGAGACCCATCCCAGACATTTCGGTCGGTATTGTTTGCGCCTGGTACGGACACCAAGGGGAGAAGCGACCCCGGAACGATAAACCCGCATTCTCGGGCTCCGTCGCTGACCTCCTGTAATGCCAAACTGGGCCAGCCTGAGACACGGCGGTGAAGACAGATCAGCCAGCACAAAGTCTTCAACATGTCGGCTTTCTTGACGACAGTGTAAGTGGACTTTACGGCTCTACCGTCCTTCGCTATCACTCTCCGTCCCCTGCCGTCCCGCTTTACGCCAGAATCCGACGCAATGTTCAACTGGGCTCGCCGCGGCTACCCCCCGGGTGACAATTCCGAGCACCCACAGCTCGGGATGTCGACGGGACGACCACCCTTCTCGCCCCCCCGAGGGTTCGGGCTCCCGAAGTCGTGTATCGAGGTCATGGCTTACAAGACGACTACTACAGGAACCAGCGCACGAGGAACCAGTTCCGACCACGCACGACAGGCAAGGGGGGCGCTACGAGCTACCAACTGCGACAGTATGCCGAAGCGACTCTGGGCGGGGGTAGCCTGAGGAAGGTTGTGAAGTTACCTGAGGGCGAGGATGAGAACGAGTGGCTGGCTGTCAACAGTGAGTGTTTGGGTGCTCGTTTGCTGGCGTGACACATGCTCACGTTGTCGTGGCCGCGGCTGACGATAAACCACCCCCTTTGCCCAGTGGTGGACTTCTACAACCAGATCAACCTGCTATACGGCGCCATCACTGAATTCTGCTCCCCGCAATCGTGCCCGGAGATGAAGGCAACGGACGAGTAAGCAGCTACTGGCATCCATCTATTTCGTCCCGCCGGGCTCGGGCTAGCCTGGGCTTGGCTTGGCTGACGATTAACACCAAACCCTCCCCCAAACATCTATAGATTCGAGTACCTCTGGCAGGACAACGAGAACTTCAAGAGGCCAACCAAGATGGCGGCGCCAGCCTACATCGAGCAGCTGATGGCGTGGGTGCAGGGCAACATCGACAACGAGGCGGTCCTGCCTAGCCGCATCGGTGTGCCGTTCCCCAAATCGTTTCCGGCGCTCGTGCGGCAGATTTTCAAGCGTATGTATCGCGTCTATGCTCACATCTACTGCCACCATTACCCGGTGATCCGCGAGCTGGGCCTGGAGCCGCATCTCAACACCAGCTTCAAGCAGTACGTGCTCTTCATTGATGAGCACAGCCTTGCAAGTGGCAAGGATTTCTGGGGCCCGCTTGGCGACCTCGTGGAGAGCATGTTGCGCAGTGATTAGGGGACGAGAGAGGGGGTCAACCGAAGGCTAAAGGCGCGTCTACACCCATGACGATTTCTCCTGTGGTTGATGCTGTCCGGATGTTTTCGGTTTATTGTTTCGGTTAGTTATTCACTCTGTCCTCTAATTATGGCTGTGCGTGCGGTCCTCCTTTTCTGGGATTTTCTGGTTGTCCTGTACCAAAGGCGCTTGGGAAGAAGGGATAGGTAGCAGAGATACCACCATAGCGCAAAGCCAGATTTTCGACACACGGTCTGGCGTACATTTGGGGGAAGGTATTAATGTACGGCACACTAGCCCTCGACGCCGTTTCTTGTGGCGTGAAATTGACCTTGTGAAACGAGGGAAGACGACTGTCGATGTAACTTTCTTGGTAGAAGGCTGTTAGGTGGGCGTCGGTGGCGTTTGGCTCGGGCCAGATGCGATCATGTGACCCGGCCAAATGGCCGTCTCCAAGCGTCCCGACATTTTCCCGACTGGATCCGAAAACACCTCTGGCAAGGCGCCTTGTCGAGCTTGATTGATCCAAGCCCCGACGGCGACAGAGAACTGAGATCTCAAACAGCTCAAGATACACCACCAAACAGCCGACCGCCATGCTGTCCCGCCAGGCCATTCTCCGCGCTGCCCGGACCGCAGCGCCCCAGCGCGCTGTTGCGTCGCAGGTCCGCTTCTACGCCGCTCCGGCCACCGCCAGCAGCGACAACGTCAAGCCTCCCGTGGCTCTCTTCGGCCTCGACGGCACCTATGCCACCGCCCTTGTACGTGCGATTTCTGGCCCAGCAGCCCGCCGCGAGCTCAATTCACGCCCCAATGCCTGTTGTGCCCCTCTCGAACACCCCGGCAGCCCTCAATTGGTTACTGTCTCGGCTCGGACAGAACCACCGAGGAGGGGCTGAGAGTTAGAAGATGAGAAGATTGAAAGAGCAAGGGGTGCAAAAAATAAGAACCCGGGCAAAAGGAGAAATATGAAATGAAAGGCAGGGAGAGCGAGAGCAGGAGGTTGAGGGTGGAAGGAAAAAAAAAAAAAAAAAAGAAGAAGAAAAAAAAACGAAAGAACGAAAGAAAAACGCTCAAATCGGGCCACAAACCTTCACTGCCAACGCAAGAGGAAGGCCTTACTTGCGAATCGTGAGGCGATGGCCACCAGCTAACAATTGCTCTTCCCGTCATCCACAGTACACAGCCGCTGTGAAGACGTCGTCTCTGGAGCCCACGGCCAGGAGCCTGGCCTCCCTCGGGGACCTCGTCAAGAAGGACGCCAAGCTGGCCAGCGTCCTGAACGCTCCGACTCTGTCGGCCGGCGACAAGAGCGCCATCATCGCCGAGCTCGTCAAGGCGTCGTCCTCGACTAGCGAGGCCGTCAAGAACCTCCTCGAGGTCCTCGCTGAGAACAACCGTCTTGGACTCCTGCCCGATGTCGTCAGCAAGTTCGGCGAGCTCATGAGCGCCGCTCGCGGCGAGATCGAGATGGTCATCACCAGCGCTACTGTACGAGACTCCTGCCTTTCTGCCTTGACCCCTCCCCCCTCCAAGTTCGAGGTCCTACGATCGCAGTCGGTAGACCAGCCAAGACAAGCGACAAAACGGTTCACTAACGATGAACTGTGTAGCCCCTCGACAACAAGACCCTGTCCAGGCTCGAGAGTGCCGTCACCAAGTCGAGCTACGTTGCTCAAGGCCAGAAGCTGAAGGTCACCAACAAGGTACGCGAATCCGTCTTCCCTCCCCGGGCTCCTTTGGATGACCCGGTAACCATGCTTTCGGCATTATGCGAGCGTGCTTGTGCTGATCCGAGAAACCGCCGCCCGCCGCAGGTTAACACGGATGTTGTCGGTGGCCTGGTTGTTGAGATTGGTGACCGGACCATCGATCTCAGCGTTTCTTCCAAGCTTGCCAAGATGAACAAGCTCCTTACCGACACCCTGTAGGATCACATAGCCTAGTCTCTACCCTGCTAGGGTCATTTTTTGCCCTTTTGTCACATTGATGGAGAGTAGTAGGCAAGAGTTGCCCTGTCTGTCCACCGCTTTCATCTGGCCGCTCCACGGCCCAAAACCCAACAAAACCCGGCCATCCACGCTTGCTAGAGACCCTTTCTGTGTATAGAGTCACGTTTCTCTCGATCCTTCCTCGAGTCGTCCGTGTGTCCATGAATCCGCGCTCGCCTTCCAGAAGGTAAGACAATGGTCGGCTACCAGGGTGGATAACAGTATGCCCGGGTATGGAGCGGTTGTACCACACCCACTCTGGACCGCAGGACACCTGTTTCCTAAGCGATGCACTCGGGACAGTGCTTGCATTTTAGGGGGGAGACAAAGGAGCGACGACGAAATATCAACTTTGTGACACCGTCACTGACAATTTAACCGTTCGGGCCCTGCACATCTCGACTAATAAAAGCCCAACCTTCGATAACGAGGGTAATTTTGACAAGAAGAAAGAAAAGATAGGAATCCGGAAGTGAACCTAAACGCGAGCACATCGATGAGAAACTCCCGAAGGTGGTACTGTATTGAAGCCGTGTGGCGGCAGCCATCCGAGATCTACATCTATCCATCAACTGATGCTATTCTAGACGACGCTAGACCATTTTCCGAGTCTATGAACAATCAGGTCATTTCCAGCCAATGGCTCTAAGGGTCATCCACTCTGGGTTCCAGTCTCTAAGGTAATAGGTGATTGCGTTTGTTTCCATGCGTTATAGGGAAGCATGGTCATCGGACGGCGAGATAAGAGGCAAGGGGTGGTAAAAAAAAAAGGTGTCTAGTCGGAGACGTGGGTCTCGAGCTCATCGTCTGGCTCCTCAAGGTCACGATCTTGCTTCACCTTGATGAGCTTCTGATCAATGTAGTGACGCATTGCCTGATCGGCCTCTGCCCTCTCTCGGAGCAAGGCCGGGTCGTTAGCCATCTGAACGCCGAGTCCGCTCATCGAGGGGCGGCGTGTCGAGTCTTCCGAAATCAGCCCATTGGGATCAAAGTCGGACCGGCTTCCAATTGAGCGCGCAGTAGAAGAGCGGCGCATCTTGGGTACAGACGGCGTCCGCGGTCGCTCATGGCCACGGTCCATGATGTCGTCAAAGTAGTGCGCCATAGCCACCGAAGGTGTCCGGGGAGTTTGTGGCAGACGGCATTTCAGCCTGTGATAGCCGTGTCGCATTTCTTGTCAGCATTTGGTCAGGATTAAGGGTGGGAGAGGGAGGGTTGTACTTACCCAGTCTCGTGGATCATGCGGGCAATCAAGCCCGTCCAGCCGCACTGGTGCGTGGCGCCCAGGCCGCGGCCAGTGTCGCCATCGAAGAACTCGTAGAACCAAAGGTTGTCTTTCCAGTGCTCATCAAAGTCGTGGAGGTCGCTGCCGCCATTGATGCTCCGGCGCCCGTCGTCCCTTCGCGCAAAGAGATGCGTCAGGCGGTGCTGCAGTTCCTCAGCGACATGACCCAGGTGCATCATGTCGCCGGACCCAGTGGGACACTCGACCAGGAAGGAAGGGCCGAAGAATAAGTAGTATCGCTGGAGAGACTCGATGAGGAGGTGGTTCACGCAGAGCCAAATGGGGCCTCGCCAGTTGCTGTTGCCTCCAAAGAGACCGCTGTCCGAGTCGCCAGGGACGTAGCCAACCGTGAATCTCTGTCCGTTGACGTCCATAGAGAAGGGGTGCTCCTTGTGATACTTGGACAGCGAGCGAATGCCGTGGGGGCTCAGGAACTCGTCCTCGTCCAGCATCCGCTTGAGAATCTTGACCAGCCTGTCCTTGCTGACAATCGACAATAGGATGCGGTCGCCCTTGCCGCGCTTTGCAATGCTCGCCATGTTCCGCTCGGCCACGTCGCACCGGTTCTTCATGAACCACTCGACCCGCTTCTTGAAGTCGGGCAGCTTGTTAATCAGCTCGGGCTCGATGGTCATGGTGGCGTAGAGCGGGATGAGGCCGACAAGCGACCGAACGGGCAACTGCTGGATCCAGGGGCCTCCCCAGGAAATGGCATCATAGTAGAAGCCGTCCTCATCATTCCACAGCGACTTCTCGTCCTTCTGGCCGGTCCTGAACGTCATGGCGTCACTGATGAGGATGAAGTGCTCGAAAAATTTAGACGCCATGTCCTCGTATATGCGGCGGTGCTTGGCCAGCTCCAGGCAGATGCTCAGCATGCAGAGGCAGTAGAAGGCCATCCAGCCTGTGCTGTCCGCTTGGTCCAGGGTGCCGCCTGTGGGCAGTGGCTCTGATCGGTTGAAGAGACCGATGTTGTCGAGGCCGAGGAAGCCTCCCTCGAACACGTTCTTCCCGTCAACATCCTTGCGGTTCACCCACCAGGTGAAGTTGAGTAGGAGCTTCTGGAACACGCGCTCGAGGAAGTCTAGGTCCTGTCTTCCGTACATCTTGCGCTCGATCTTGAAGGTCCGGAAAGTTGCCCACGCGTGCACCGGCGGGTTGACGTCGCCGAAGTTCCACTCGTATGCAGGGAGCTGCCCGTTCGGGTGACAGTACCACTCCCGTGTAAACAGATCGAGCTGCTTCTTGGCGAAGTCTGGATCGATCATGGCCAGGGTGATGCAGTGGAAGCTCGTGTCCCAGGCGGCGAAGAAGGGGTACTCCCACGAGTCGGGCATGGACAAGATGTCATCGCAATGGAGGTGCTTCCACTGGCTGTTCCGCACCGCCTTTCTCGACGCAGGAGGAGGCGGCTGGGTCGGGTCGCCATTAGCCCACTGCTCCCAAATAAAGTAATAATGCTGTTTACACCACATCATGCCGGCAAACGCCTGCCTCTGGATGTTACGGAGGTCGTCCGAGATGGGCAGCGGGCTGATCCTGTAGTAGAAATCGTCGGCTTCTTCCTTTTTCTTGTCCAACAAGTCGTCGAACTCCTCCTCGTCAAAGTAGGCTTCGTCCCTCTTGGAAAATCGGAAGCGGACAACTGGAACAGGTAGATTGGGTGTGTCAGCCGACGTTCAGCGCATGAGGAGCCATGATGACAGGGTTTAGATTGGGGCCCGCAGCTTACCTGCGCATTCACCCGGGCCAACGCCGCCGGCCTCGTTGAAGCTGTACAGAGCAGCAGACTTGGTACCCGTCCGAGCCGGGTTGACAGCTGCCTTCTCTCCATCCACGATGTAGCGGTGGAAAGCATCCTTGACATAAGGCTGGGGGTTCTTGCCGCCATAGAGAAGCTCAAAGTTGGTGTCGTTCTCTGTGAAGATTGTCTCTGGCAGGACGTCTTCGCCGCTGGGCCCGACACCGGGAGAAGGCGAGAATACCGTGTATCTCTCGCCAAGCGAGTAATGGTTAGACTTGAGCACGCCATCGCCGTGCGCCCGGACCGAGGGCTTGTTCTCGGCAGGCTCACGACCCCATGCCCATGTGTTGCGAAACCAGACGTGAGGCACGATGTGGAGTGGGGCCGGGTCAGGCCCACGGTTCCAGGCGGTGACGCGGAACAGGAGCTCGTCCGGATCGTCATCTTCCTTTGCCACCTCGATGTTGATGTCCCAGTAGCGGTCGTCGTCGAAGATGCCTGTGTCAACGATCTGGTACTCCTTGTCCTCCTTGGTCCGGCGCCCATTTTCCTTGAGAAGGTCTTCGTACGGGAACGCCTTCTGCGGGTACTTGTACAAATACTTCATGTACGAATGCTGCAGAGGTCAAAGCGTGAGCGAATGAGGTCAACGAAGACGGGAAGCCCGGGCCTGCATCACGAGGAGAAGAAACTTACCGTCTAAGATTCGGTCGTGCCGCGGGATGAGGTTGGCGGGTGATGCTTGTCAGCTTTCATCTAACATGCAAGGTGACGGGACAGGAAGAATAAACCCACAGGGAGATTGTCGAGGTGGAAGTGTGCCTCCTTGATGCTTTCGCCATGGTTTCCTTGCGGGTTGGAGAGACCAAAGAGTCTCTCCTTGAGGAACGAACTGACCACGCCGAGACAACACCATCAGCCAGACGGATCACACGGAAGAGGTGGCGTCAAGGTTGCGGCTGGGATGGACGGTTGTGACCAGGCTCACAAGGATACAACTTACTCTTGTTCGTTCCAGAAGGCGAAGGCAATGTTCTGCATGCCATGCGTGTCGCATACACCAGCAATGCCGTCTTCGCCCCATCGATAAGCCCGCGCCCGAGCATGGTCGTGAGGGAAGTCTGTCGAGCCGCAGCACCACATGGTCAGCACATGTGATCTGTAGCGACTCAGCGAGGGGCAGGCGTTGCTACGCTGCTGCGTCCTACTTACGACTCCAGGCATCGCCATCCGGGCTGTAGTCCTCTCTCACTGCAGTGTCGTCGAGTGTCAGTAGGCTAATTTAGTCGCGAGCACGGGCGGTGTCGGTGTCGGCGGTGGGGAGAGACGGGAGCATGTGCGTGAACCCTCGACAGGAGAGACGGATGGAGGGGGGTTGCAAGCCCACCTGTAGCCCATTGTCGCTCAGCGACGTATGAGCCCCATTTCTTCCAGTACTTGGTTCGGTTGCGGTCCTCCTTCAGACGCTTTTCCTCCTCGGAGAGGAATTCGTGACCCTCAAACACGACCATCTTGTGTTGGGCAGATGGTGAGCAGCCGGGGTTGGCAGGATGCGAACAAAGAAAGGAAGAAGAAACTGGGAACTAGTGGCAGAGGCGTTTCGCGCGCTGAAAGCCCGACGGGTGGGACACCTAAGCAAGCGACGAAAAACGGATAATGCTATAGCGCCTCGTGATGAATAAATCAGATTTTAAGCAAGTTAGTTGAGAACAGAAGATGCAAGAGGACTGTCGAGTCGTATTTGTGCAGTGGAGGTCATCAACGTTAGTAAGGTCAATGCGGTGTCGGCTAAGCTGCGCTTGGGTTGGTATTGTTGATGGCGGGGAGGGATCAGTGTGTGAGATGGAAATTGAACCTAGGCGGAGCTCGTTGCGGTGCGAGAGACGGGAGCTCTATCCATGCACCCACAAACTCACCCTTGCCTTCCGCTGCGTCGAAGGCCCCTCGTCGGCCCTTCCCCAACAAGGAGGAACCTGGGCCGGTAAGGAGCTTTCTACCCGATCAATTGGCTTTGCGAGAAAGTCATCCTGCTCCAAGCACAAGCTTCTCTGTCGCTCTGTCCTCGATCCCCGCCACTGCAGGCGCAACCACCACTACCGAAGCGAGATCGCTCTGACCAACCACGACCAGCTACGTCGCGCCGTACACACCATGCAGGCAGGTAGGTGCCTATCTGCTTGCCTCCTTGCCTCCGTGCCTCCGTGCCATGGTGGTTTCGCAACCCGACTGCGGAGTGCCCCGGAGCTTCTTTCCTGAGTGGTGCAGCCCAACCAGATAAGAAGCATTCCCGGCCAGTTGGCGCCCGTCTGCTCCTTGGCTGGACGCCTTGCGCTCTCCACACAACACCAACCACACGGCACCTTCAACTCATCTCAACTTCGGGTTGGGCTGGGCAGTCACCGACCGATTATCTTCGCCGCTGACGGAAAGCACCTTCCGTCCTCCAGTGGAGGTGGATCAAGATTGGCCGTGGTGCCCGCGAGACGCGGGGCGAGGAGGAAAGCGCCCTGCCCATTGGCCTCCTTCTAGAACACGCCCCCCTTCAGGCACCTCCTTGAGAACTGGGTAGACTGAATGGGCCCGATACGGTAGGCACAAGGCACAAGTTGAACTAAACGGGTTGGGTTGGGGTGCCATGGCGGAGATCGGCGGGGTTGTGCTGTTGCAACAAATGCGATGACGTCATTGAAATTACGTGCGAGAACTTGGGGGCTGGTTGCAGCTTGCTTGTGAAAGGAAAGAGAGAGAGAGCCAAAAGGCCGGTTGAGGGAAACAATACTCCGGGCTGCGTGCCTTCTTCGCCTAGTAAGCACCCGACCAGGCTAGTCAAAGCACACGCTCAGCCCCCAGTCCAGCTTGTGAGTTGAGAAGTTATTAGGCGCCGTAGAATGACCCCAGCCCCCAGGGTTGAGCCTCAACCTCGATCCGGCTAGACTGCTAGCCAAGGAGCCGAGCCATTGATGGCGCCCGCGTGGTTTAAATTAGAGAACAACACCCCCACGTACCTAGGTATCTGCAGGCAGACAAGTTCAGGAACATCTAGATCCGCTGCCTAGTACCTACACAGGTGCCAGTTTTTGGGGATGTGCCGAATAGGAATATATTGAAGAAGACATTCGGGTTATGGGTTGAGCAAGGGAGGTGGGAAACAATCGGAAAGAGGTATGGCCCTACCGTCAGACCACAACCCTTCTCACAATGCGGTCCGTGGTGGTGCGCTCGCCAAGGGAGATAAGCGCTATCCTACATGTGACATCTCACGATAAATCGTCGTGGACAACAGTAGGTAGGCCAAACTGTGACCGCGAGGCAGAAAAGAGATGTGACCAAACATATGGAAAAGGCGGGGAGGGAAATTGTTCGGCACTGATGAGCAGAGGTAAGAAATGCGTCGCCCCCGGCTCGTAAACTCCGAGCATGCTACTGGCTAGGTAGACCCTATAGGCTCCGCTAGATCCAGGAGAGGTTCCCAACCAGGGAGCTTTAGGTGAACGTGTGTTTGACATGCATCTGATCGCCGGCTACATAATCTCAAAGCCTAGGCTTCAGGGCTGCCCGTGCAGAATTTGTAGCCGGCGCCGTGGCCTCCCCGTTGACAACAACCTCACCTGTCGTCCGCTCCCCGTTGCCGAAGAATATTACCTGCACCGTGAGATCATCCCTGGTTACACTGTCAGCACCAGCCCTCGCCAGACATGTCCGTGGTGTATATTTACTATATCGGAGACACGAGACCAGCCAGTCGTGTGTTGAGTGAACTTAGTCAACTGTACTTACCGGTACCTTCTAGAAAATGGGGACGGGAGGGTGAGTAGTGCTGAGACCTGCTCCTCGTTCTTCCCGCCGAGAGCGTTGCGGATGAGGTGGGTTGCCGCGTTCTTATCTTTGACGACAAAGCGGTCCTTGCCGTCGGGCGATAGGCCCCACTGCAGTATGCGGATGGGTGTCTTCTGGCCATCTTGACCAGCAGCGGCCGGCGTGCCCTCGACCGGGAGCCCGCTTCGTTGAGAGCCGAAAATGTTGGACCACACCGAACCGAGCTGCGACTTGGACTCGGTCGCGGCCTGGCTCTCCAGCCACTTGCCCACGAGACCCACGACCTCCTCGTTGGTAAGCATCTCCCAGAGGCCGTCCGTAGCCAGGACAAGGAAATCGCCCTTTTCGGGCTCGATTTTGGTCGTGGTGACCACGGGCTCCGCCGTGACATAGGGTGGCGTCTTGAGAAGGGCCGAGGGCGTCCTCCCGAAGAAGGATCGCCGCAACCGCTCCGACACCTCGCGAGACCATTTATAGCTGGCGTCGCCAAACGCTCGTGTCGGCTCAAGGCCGCCGAGCACTCGGCCGTTCCGTACCACGTGCTCTTCGCCCGGGTGCAGCTTGCGCATGCGGGCGGCCTCGTCTGGGTTGCCGCCTGTCTGGTCAACCGACAAGGGCGTGGCGGACCATTTACCCGACGCCGAACGACGGCCGAGCACGGCTCGCGAGTCTCCTGTGCAAGCAACGCGTAACAGCTTGGACTGACTGTCGTAGAAGGACAAGAGCGCGCATGAACCCGACAGCGCGGGGGCTAGAAGTTCTGCCGCGACCGTCTTGTTGTTCTGCTTGAGCACTTTCTCGACGCTCTGGTTGACGATCTCGTCGTCTAGGCGCGTAAACCCCGCCTTCATAGCGGCGTCGATGGCGTCGGCGGATGGCTTCATCCCGGGCGCGGCGCGGTAGGTGTCGTTGAGCTCCCTCGCGACGGAGCCGATCAGGGCCTGTCGCAGCTTGGCAGAGGTCGTCCATCCACTACAGTGGTAGTTTTGAGACACGGTGTGTTTTTGGGTCAGCTGTCTCCATCACCTCCTCTTTGAAGCGCATCGCTGTTTCCAATCCCCGCAGCACACTTGAATCAACGATCGGGCGTTTGCACTCACGAATGGCCGTCAAAGACTCCCCAGAACATCCAGTCGTTCTGGACAACAGATTGGCCGGCCTCTGACTTTCCAGGCACTTCGACAATTTTCTCGGCATGGTCGTCCTCGATAGGGTCATTGCTGGGCAGTTGAACCAGATCGTAGCGCACAACACCCTGGCCTCTGTTGACAAGGTAAGACTGCTCGTTCTTGCGAAGCTTCTGGGTGGACTGATCGGGGTTGAGCATCTCAACGACCATGCGCCGCTCGTCCTCGGTGGTCTTAGATATGGGGCCTTCGCCGACAAATGTGCCTGTGTAGAGTTCATCGGCGCCTATGACGAGGACATTGCGAGTCGGGGCGGCGGCGTCGGCAGCCTTGGCCGGGCTGGGGCTGTAGGCGCGGACCTGATCGGTGGTATTGTTGCCCCGGTACGAATACCACGCGCCGTATCCGACAAGCGTGGACGCCAAGAGGACGGCGAGGCCGCGGGGATACATGGAGGACTGCAGGGGATCTGAGGACACATGCTCGAGCCGAGGCCGAGCGCGGGGGCGAGACGAGTAAGGACGAAGGCCGCTGGGGCTTCCGGAGCCGGCGTGTGGAGGCTGGATCAAGGTCCAGCACCTGCCGCCGCGCGCGAGGCTCCGAACAGTGTAATGACAGGTCGTTCGAAGCGCTCTCACGGTCGGTCGACGCATTGAGGGGGTTGCAGCCTTGGTCTGGAGCAGCACCCCGAGACCAACACGAGCTTAATTGGTTTGGCGCGATGGCGGAGGAAGACCGGATCCCGCCTCGGTTGCCTCGATGCAACTGCTGGCTGGGCCAAGGTTACCTGGATGCTGCGCTTGCGCTGACATGTGCGTTGTGTTGGGTGCGGTGCGGGGTGGGACTCCGACCGGAGCACTAGGCGCAGAGGAAACTCCCAGGGCACAGGCCCGACTAAACCCATTCTGGTTGCCACCAAGGCGCGCTGCGTGACTGCCTAGAAAGGACCTCTCTACCTGTCATTGAATCCTAACCAAGCACAACGCGAAGAAAAGGAAAATAGGTACTCGGAGATTCGTATGGGAAAGGGCATTAAGTTTGGAGTTTTCCTGTATCTGTTTCGTCTCCTATTTCTTTCATTTCGCTGAATGCCTTCCTCTGGCTGCTCATCATCAAATTTAATCGCCCGGCCCTGCCAGAGCTCAGCCGTTATGTTGTTGTTTCCGGGAGGCTTCCCGCTGGGAGTATACTAGAGTCGGGCGCCGACGCACATGTAGTAATTAAAGCGCTGAGGCTGCCGATAGGGCAGTTGAGGGACGAGTCTAGTTGGTACATGGAGCTACGATGGGGTGGGCTGTCGAGCCCGTCTCATCGCCATGTTTGGTCGCCTAAAACTCGTAGCTCGAGTCGAGGGCTAATGACATCTACATACATACAACCCCGGCCACCGTCTATCGAAAAAGCTTTTATCCACAGCACGCATACTGCAAAAGCATTACCGCCGTCTTGTTTGGTCCGCTTGCCAAAGCCGAGCAGGTTTCTTTGGCGGTTGCTCGTTATGGAATCACAATCCGCTGAGCAGCAGGACCAAGAAGTCCTCTCTCAGTTCCAGAAGTATTCGTGGCGGACCGACCTGGCCTTCCTTGTATGTCAAGGTAACCGTCGGGACGAGCCACTGCCCCCTACGTATCCCGGGAGAAACAAGAGGGGATGGCGCCAGAAATACAGGGCTAAGATGAACTCGGTCGCCTACAGAAGGGTCTGATCGCCCTCCTAGGAGGCGTTGAGAAGCTCCACCCGGACCCTACCCACGTCGACCTTGCCCTCCACGCCCGTATTTTCTACTACCGCAAGGTGCGGCAGATTCAGGTCGACTTTTCCGCCTACAAGCTATGGATTAGTGGCACTATCGGCAACTCCACGCGTACGCCGGATCAGGACGTGCTCTCGGCGCTGTATTGGGCTCATGGTAGGGCCGCTGCCGTCCAGGGTCCGCCGCCACCGAACCCGGTCCACGCTGTAGCCACCCTCGCACAGAAATACGCCTTGCGCTCACCCGAAGCCGGTGTCACATTCCTGGATCCCCCATCCGGCCCCGCCTGGCAGCAGGCCGCGCCGAAGTTGGATCTGCGTGTTGACCGAAATGCCGTCAGCGGAAGCGACGCCGGTGACGCCGCCCCTTACCCGAACCACTTTGCAGAGCTGATCGCCGCCGTCCGAGCCAACAAGCCTGTTCCAGGCGTCCGGGAGATACCGGATACCGTCGTGCGAGACCCTGTGAGTGAATCCTCAAAACCGCCATATCCACCTGGCTTATGCCCTCCTTGAATCCGCAGTGGCATACCGACGTGGCTAACTGTCGCATCAAACACGATCCTGCGAACAAGGAAGTTAAGCCGGTGGGCAGGATGGCCGCCCCAAAGAAGCCATGGGAGGTCAACATCATCGACTCTAATCAGCTAGGGCAGACTCTTTTGCCGGACTCTGGGGTTCAGCAGGAATTCCCTCCACTGAACCAAGATGGAGCACCGGAAAGCAATGCCTCGGGCCAGTGAAAAGGCTCCGCGACTGGCGTGCTCTGATCTCAGTCCTCCCTCTGACAGGCATGTAGTTGCACGCTAGCCAAGTCTCGCTGACACCCAAACACTGCCTTGATGCGGGCCCCGCTCAACGCATCAACGCGGAGACTCTAGAGCGCCAGTTATGGGATTGTCTCTAGATGGGTAATATGGACGAAAGATGAACAAGTAAAAAAAAAGTCTTGTGTTCACAACATGAAACACATTCATCGCCCCAGATATGTACAAGCACAAAAGAAAAGAGGAAGCCCCAACTATATCGGATGTTTCTAAGCGTGTGACATCCTGCCCGCCATGCTCGCTCCTGCCTGACCCCCTTACTCTCGGCTTATTTCCTTTCTCACCACATGCTTTTCTATTTTTCTATGATCCATACGCTACCTGGCCGAACGGATTCTCCTCGGTCATGCCAGGGGCCATGAAATCGGTCTTGGGGCTGCCAGTTGCCTTGGCTGCCGAGCACCGGGCCATAGTGGGTGAGCTATGGATGTTGGTCAGAACTTTGCACAAACAAGACGTGTATCTAAAAAGCAGCATCCAACAGCGGGCTTGGGGCAACGCAAAGGGACAAACGGGACGCTTACCTCCTTGAGACCACATCGGTGAAGTAGAAGTTATCGATGACCTTCTTGAGCGACTCGCCAGTCGACTTGGAACCCTTGTTCTGGTCGACGAGCTGCACCTTACTCAACTTCTGAAGTGCCACGGGCTCGACTACGTCGTAGGCGGCAAGGGCCGGGCTGATCTCAACCATGCGGTCACGCACAGCCGTCAAATCGTCAAACGGCAGCGGGGTGCCCAGGAATTCGCTAGCGGCACGAATGATCTTCCAGTCGGCCCGGGCGGCACCGGGGAGCGATGTTGCCGCCCTCGTCATCTGCACACGGCCCTCAGTGTTGATGTAGGTGCCCGTTTTCTCTGTGTAAGCCGCCCCGGGAAGGACCACATCCGCAATCTCGGCGCCCTTGTCGCCATGGTGGCCCTGGTAGACAACGAATGCGTCCTTGGGAATGTCCGCCGGGTCAAACTCGTCGGCGCCGAGCAGCCACACAAACTTGGGCTTGGTCTCGGCGACAGCGGCCGAGGGGGTCACGAAGCCGACCTCAAAAGCGCCGACTCTCGAGGCCGCCCGTTGCAGGACGTTGTAACCGTTCCACTCCTCGGTCAGGAAGCTGGATGCGTTCTTGTCGACAAAGGCGCCCACGAGTTCATAAATGGGTTTGGCATCAGGATGATCCGTAACTCCGGACCCCACGATGATCATTGGCCTCTTTGCGGTCTGGAGCTTTTTGCCGAAGGGACCAGCAAGAGCTTTCTTCAAGGCGGCAGCATCGACGCCCAGGTGTTCGAACTCAAACGTCGAGTCCCACGACTCACCCACAACACCAATCTCGAGGTCGGAGCGGAGCCATTGTTTCCTGATGCGAGCGTTCAGAACAGCGGCCTCGTGCCTAGGGTTGCTGCCAACAATTAGTATAGCGTCGGCCTCCTCAATGCCGGCTATCCTAGAGTTGAACAGGTAGTTAGAGCGGACGTCGACGCCGTGCGCAAGAGGCTGTCCTCCCGATGGCATGTCAAGGGCCAGGTTCTCGGAGCCCAACTTGTTGGCGAGATCCTTCATGGCGACAAGCGATTCGACCTCGGTCAGCTGACCGGCTATGACCTTGAATTCGTTGCCCTTGGGCGCAGCCTTGGCATAACCCTCGGCCACCTCGGTCAGAGCCTGCTCCCACGAGGCTGGCTCGAATTTGCCCTCGCGCCGGACCAGCGGGATGGTCAATCGCTGAGTGCGAAGACCGTCGCAGGCAAAGCGGGTCTTGTCGTTAATCCACTCCTCGTTGACGTCGTCGTTGAGTCTCGGGAGAATACGCATGACCTCGAGGCCGCGCGAGTCGACGCGGATGCTGGAACCAAGGGCGTCGAGGACGTCAATAGACTCAGTCTTCTTCAACTCCCACGGGCGAGCCTTGAAGGCATACGGCTTCGAGGTCAGAGCGCCGACGGGGCACAGATCGATGACGTTGCCCGACAGTTCCGAGTCCAGGTTCTTCTCCAGGTAGGTTCCAATCTGGAGATCGTTGCCACGGCCTGTTGAGCCCATCTCGTTGGCGCCGGCGATGTCGTTCGCAAATCGAACACACCGAGTACAGTGGATACAGCGGTTCATAGAGGTCTTGATCAGAGGTCCAATGTTCTTGTCCTCGACAGCGCGCTTGCCTCCAATCTCGTGGAAGCGTCCTCTGTCAGCCCCATACCTCATCGACTGGTCCTGCAAGTCACACTCTCCACCCTGATCGCAGATAGGGCAGTCAAGAGGGTGATTGGCCAGAAGGAACTCCATGACACCCTCTCGTGCCTTGTGAGTGAGCGGCGAGTTTGTTTTGACCACCATGCCCGGCTGAACGGGCCATGCACACGACGCTACCGGCTTCGGCGCCTTCTCAACCTCTACCAGGCACATCCGGCAGTTACCGGCGATCATGAGCTTCCTGTTGGCGGCATGCCGCCGGTTAGTCGTCAGGTCAAGCCATTCGAACGAGCCGTCGAGATCGTCGCACACGCGGGCAGAGGGACGGATTCATACTCATGGTAGCAATATCTAGACGGAGCAAGGCCAGAAGTCAGTATCAGAAAGAGAGGAATGAGTGAGGAGAGCGATCCGAACTCATGGCCAGACCAATACTCAAGGAGGGGTGATCGTAACAAACCTTGGAACTGTAGCTCCCGCCTTCTCGCATGCCTGAATAAGCGCAGAGCCAGCTGCGACCGTCAGGACCGACTGTCCCGAAAGGGGGGGCCAAGAGACCATGGCAGCACTGAGGAGGCCCGTCCCTACCTTCTATTGACACCTTCTTCCCGTCTGCGAGGCGGTTAGCAAAGCACGGCATGCCAATTGAGGGTCTGAGAAGCTGTTCACTGACCAATTGTGAGCTCCACCTTGGCTGGACGTTGGGCAGTGGCGGAAAAAGCCCTCGAGGCATTGACGGCGTGTCTGCCAGTCCGCCAAGCCGAACGAGCCAGAGTCTGTCGAAGCATCGTATCGTCTCGGCGGATCGAAGCCGGTGGCGCGGTCTGAGAGGGGAGAGTGGGTGCGGTGGTTGTTAAGCGTGAGGTCTGGTCAGGTTCAATCGCGTCGACGGCGAGGGTGCTGAAGGTAGTTCCTGTGCCGCAGTCAGTCTTTTGGATCTCGGGTGGACTGCGGTTATTCCGGCATTATTATCTCGTGTCGTGCGATTGGCCAACTCAACGACTGGAGCGGGGCCCGAGACGTCCTTGGCATGGCAGCTTCGAGTGGATCCTGCTTGAGCGCTCACCCCCACCTGGTTCAAGGTTCAAATTCCGCTTGGAATTTTTCCCTCCTTTTTTTTTCTTCCTTCCTCCCCACAACAAATTGTATGATGAGCAGAATTTCTCGTAGGTGAACTTGCGCCCTGGGTGCTCCGACTCGTTCGGAGCCTTGGCTTCTGTCGAGTCTTCCTCTATTTTGTGCTCTAGATCAATACCTCGGCTCCGTTTATGGAAGCGCGTGAGGGACTCGGACTCTTTTGGGTCTGGGTCTCGATGGCCAGGGCCTCTTACCGCCGGCAGCTACATGAACCCGCCCACCCGGCACTATCGAAATTTCTCAGCCTCGTCTCCCCCCACGCTCGACTGATTTGAGGCGACTGATGTCCGCATTGCGCAGCCAGGAGCGTCAGCGCTGGTCAGGGGGGTCACTGCCTAATGTTCGTCCGGCATCGGCCTTTCGGCTCCCACAAAACCCTCCAGCGCGATTTCTTCTCTCTCCAGGATTGCCTCCCATTTTGCCCGCAAGCTTGCCATGTGCATGAAGAATTCGTCGATGTGATGGACCCCTTCCTCGGCCACCAGGCCCAACTGCCGGAGGCTGTTCTCTCGGTTGAGAGGCTCTTCTTCGCCATGGAATTGCTCCCACACTCTCAGTTCCTGAGCTGTCCCTTCCATGTTGTAGGTTGTTTTCGGGTCGATTGGGGCACCCATGGCAGCCATGATGCCTCGCGCGTCATCGATCCGAACTCCAGGCTCTGTTTCTCCCACGGGCCTCTGTACTTGCTCGTACATGAGACTACTCTGCTCGATGCGGCGCTTCTCTTGGTGAACGAGGTGATGAAAGTTAAGCCGGACCTCGTGTTGGTATGCATCAATGGTCTCTAGCATGCGCTTGACTCTCTCCACTCTATCCCGGGCCGGCTGCGTTGTCGGTTGTGTGAAGTCTTCCTGCGCCAGCACAAAGATGACAGGGTCTATGTGGGTGAGTTTGGGCAATAAGAGCATGCCAATGGACTGCTGGGCATCAGCTGGGGGCTCCCGCTCGTTGGCTGGAGGTGGTGGTGGATCCATGTCGGCTGGTAGGTTGAGCGAACAACGTCCAAGTTGATGTCCTTGACGCTCGCGTGATCTGAGGATCAAGGAGGAATATGACAGTCTCCAAGTCTGAGAAAGAATTCAGGAACTGAACTCGATCGACAAGCCTAAGTAACGCAACCTAGAAAATCACAAAAGGAGCGCAAGTTCCGTTGTGGCCAGGCGCGTGTGGATGCAAACGTGCCGGGTCGTTTGGCTAAAAAAGCGTCACAGTTCAGGGGAGCGACAACATCCTTACTAGGTGTTAAAAGGCTGGATCCCATTAGCCTATCTACGAGCTCCTACCCGAAGCTGGTGCTGCTAACCCTAGACTTTAAAGCTTTTAACCTTCGCTTTACAACTAAGAGCGATCCACGTTTATTTTCCAAAAGCAGGTTAAATTTTTTAAAATTAAAATATTACAGGTAAGGGTTAATAAAGGGATTTTTGTGGAGTGGTGTTAAAAGAACTAATATATTTAGCTAGGGTTGGGTGCATAAGCCCAATATACCCTATACTACCCTTTTTAAATTATTTGCTTTGTACTATTATGAGGTTATGCATAAAAATAGCGGGCAAGGTTTATAACGTGTTTAAAAGTAGCTTACAGCATTTATAACACCTACTAGAAGCTTAAAAGCGACTTACAGCTTTTATAAAATGCTTAAGCACCTAAATTAACCGTTATAGGTCGTACTAACTCGTTTACCCTGCACATTTACCCTGCACAAAATTAATTAGGGGTTAATTTGAATAAGTTAAATTTAAAAGCCCAACGCGGAAATGGGTTTAGTGGTTGTAAGAAAATTTTATATAAAACAAATTTTCAGAAAATCAAGTTGGGTACCAGACCCCCTTAGGGCGGAAAACCCCCGGGATCGACGTCGAAAGGTATATAAAAAAAGCGATTATTAGCGCCTTTTAACTGCAATACCAGCCTGTTCCACCCACTAAGCTTGAAGCCCCGACAGCGCTATTTTTAACGCCTGTTAAGGCCTAACCCAATTAAACATAACCCTGCTAGGCCCTCGTGGTGCAGTGGTTCAGCACTAGGAGGTCCTCTTCGGAGGGCGCAGGTTCGATTCCTGCTGAAGGCACCAGGTCTTTTTGTGTCTCGCGCGAACGTGCACAAAAAAGACCTCGAACTACCCCGACGTCCCACGTAACGAACCCACAAAAGAAGCCCCACAAACAACAACCTTTATTAACTATCGACGAACCCACAAACCCGCACCGAAAGAAAAAGCTACTCGTTAGGCTCGCATTACGGGGTTTTTTTTCCCCGAACCGTACCCCCACCCCTAGCTTAGTAACTTAAGCGTACGTGTTACGACCACGCAGGTGGCGGGGACAGGAGGCCTGGATTAAACCCCAGGGAGGAAGCATCCTCAACCCCGCACCCGGACGTGGAGGGGTTATGTAAGGAGTCACGTAACCTTGAGGGTAATATAAGCGCTATAAATATAGCACTTATAGCACCAAAACCTTAAAGGTGATATAAGCGCTATAAACATAGCACTTATAGCACCAGGAACAGGACAACCCGGATATGCACATAAAAAAAGGATTCCCCAGCTGGTTAAATAGCTTTAACTAAAGCTTCGGCATTAATTAACATAAGTTAGCTCCAAAGTACCGCTTTAGGCAAGCAATCCAAACTTTTATTACTAGTTTTCTAATTTTTTTTAAAAACAACCCCTATTAAATGTATTATTTAGCGCCCTTTTTAGGTGTTTTACTTTAAAAATAAAACTTAATTATAACATTTTAATTAATTTTATTTAGTATTTGCCGAAAGTAAATAGTACGACAAAATGTCGGCATCCGGTTCCAAAAAAAAAAGCAACTCCTTACCGTCGAATACGAAAAAAAGGTATATAATAATGACGCCCTTTTCGAACTTTTCCGAATAATCGTAAAGGATTTCGCTAAAGCTAAGGTTTAACTGGCCGCGGTATAAAGCAAACCGGATATCGCGATAAAGGTATATAAATTTTTATTTCCGGAAATTTACGATAAAAAAACGGGCAAATTTCAGATTTTTTTTACCAAATGCTAAGCTTATTTTTCGTTTTACGAAGCCCATTTCGGCAACGAAAAAAAAGTGGCTTACGCCGTTATACGTTTTAAAAAAAAAGGTAAAAACTAGTTTTAATTTATATAAGCGGATTATTTTAAAAGCGTAAAATCCAAAAAGCAAATACAACTTAACGTAATCCACAAGCGAGTCGATCACACAAGCGAGTCGATCACTTGAAAATCCTATATTAAACGCGGTTTTCGACACCCCTGTTAAATCGACCAATTTTAATCCAAATTCGATGCAATTTTATATGCGAGTTTATAATTATACAGTCGATTTATTATAATTATCCTAAATTTTATAACCCTAACCCGGGTGAATATAAAAAAACGCGTTAAAATAATCCCTGTAAAAACGTTTTTTTTCTAATACTAAACCTAATTTAATATTATAAAATTTAAGATAATTACAATAAATCGACTGTATAATTATAAACTCGCATATAAAATTGCATCGAATTTGGATTAAAATTGGTCGATTTAACAGGGGTGTCGAAAACCGCGTTTAATATAGGATTTTCAAGTGATCGACTCGCTTGTGGATTACGTTATATTTATTAGCTTCGAAAAATTTAAAAAAAAAAGGTAACAAAGTTTTTAACTAAATTAACGAGCGATTGGTCGCGGAAAGGGAAATTTTTAGCCTTCGATAAAAAGGGCTAACTTTTATATACGTTTTAAAGGTTTAACGCTTCGTAACCAAATTCGATTAAATTAACCAAACCAAAATGGCGCATTTTTATAAAAGTTTTCGCGAAAATGTAAAAAACGAGCTTTTTAAAACGGACCAACCGGAAAATTTCCCGGATTACGTTTAAATAGCCGTTCGTATTAGCGATAAATTATATAAACGACGATTTAAAAAAAATTAACTAATTAAAATAATAAATAACGTGGTTCACAAGCGAGCGACACACACAAGCGAGCGACACACTTGAAAAATGCATATTAAATAGCGTTTTTTTACAATTAAATAATTCGCTCAATTTAACGCCAAATTTAACAAGAATTTAAACAGTTATATTTAGCTATATAGTGAATTTAATTTAATTTTTTCAAATTTTTATTTTTACTTTTTTAGGGTTAGTTTTACAAAATTGTAAAAAAATCACAGTATTTTACACAGTGTTTAAAACCAACCCTAAAAAGGTAATAATAAAAATCGGAAAAAAATGATTTTAAATTTATTACATAGTTGAATATAACTGTTTAAATTTTTGTTAAATTTGGCGTTATATTGGGCGAATTATTTAATTGTAAAAAAGCGCTGTTTAATATGCATTTTTCAAGTGTGTCGCTCGCTTGTGTGTGTCGCTCGCTTGTGAACCACGTTAACAAAAATAATTATAAAAAAAAATAATAGCTAAATACGGTTTATAATATACATTTTAAATTTATAAATAGTAGGAAAAAGCCCGTTGCGAGCTTGAAATCGCGCAGCCGGACAGCCTTTTGAAATAATTCAATTTTAACACCGGAATTGAACTCCTCGCACCCAATTTAACCCAGGATCGATGCCGCATCGGGTGCGCGCTAACGGCGCGGGTTTAAAATCGATGGAAATCGATTCCGGGCTCGCGGCCAATCGACACGCCTCGACGGTAAATCCCCTTAACGCGCCTCCAGACGCGCGGGGGAATACTAATACCGATAAAAAACCGGCGCGCGGCCGTTAAAAGGAAAAAAAAACGAAATTATTAACAAACTAAAGCCTTTTATAATTAGTAAAAAGTTACTAAAAATCCTGCAATTGGTATCGGAATTAACGAAACTAAAAGTTAACGCGGAAACGGCTCGCAAACGCGACGTTACCAAAAACGGACCGGTAACTAAAGCGATATTATAGGAATTAAAAGCAAAAATATTTACAAAGGTTAAAAATGCACTAATTGATACTAAAAAATCCTATACTTTTGCCTTCGCTACGAATTTACCGGCTTTAGCACCGAACGGAAACGCGCTAACCCGAACGCGATAATAGTACCCGAATATAACGCATCCCCCCCCCCCCGCGATTTATACCGTTAAAAATCGAACGCGACATAATTATAGCCGTAAAAAAAGCCCCGGAAACAATTAAAAACCGATCGCAAATCGACACTTAACAAATACTAAATAACTAATTCGGTACGGCGGTACGGGTAACGAAACGGCTTTAAAACGGAAACGTAATAACATGCTTTTACGCAAACGCAAACGAATATAAAAAAAAACGAATAGGTAAAAAAAATGTTTAAAAACCAAATAACGATCCGGAAACGGATATACGACGTAATAATTAAAAGAATAAAATAAATAATACTACCAAAGGATTTAAACCAATTTATTCGTAACTTAAACGTTAAAAACTGAAACGTAGAAATTAAATTAATATATATATAACTAACCTATATTTTTTACGGATACGCTATAATATTAGTACGAATCGGGTCCGCAACCGCCACGGATTAAATTTACAAGCAAAAACTGGTAATATAAGCGGAATTATTTAAATATAAGCCGTTTATACTAAACGTTAAAGCTATTTAATGCTATAATTGCTACGAATAAAAGCATTAACAAAAGTTTTGCAAAAAACCGGGCCGTTACCCGTATTACGGAAAACCGTAATATTAAAAAAAAAAGTTAATGCAACGCCTACCCCTAATATAACAAAGCTATACCCAAATGCGCAAATTATAACGAACCGCACCCGGCGTTTAACCGGGGCTGCGAAACAATGCAATAAGCGATCGGGAAAACGAAAAAAGCATATTAAAACCGGCTAAAAAAATTTATATTGGAAAAATTAGCCCCTAAATAAATAAAAGCCACTACCACCTTCCTTATTTTCCAAACGCGCATACCCCCCGGTATCGAAAAACCACCGAACTTTAGCAAAAAGCGCAAACAAAATTCGAATACAAATAACGACTCCCTAATCCGGTTCCCCGGTCGCTAAAAACCAGGGTTCGGAAAAAAGTTAAAAGTCATAAGTCAAAGTCATGACTTTTTTAGTCAAGTCAGTTAAAGTCACTATGGTGACTTAACTTTGACTTTTTGTGAATGACTTGTGACTGACTTAAATGATTTAAAAAGTTACCAAAAAGTCATTTAATATATAAATTTGCATAAATTTAGTACTAAATATGCATATAAAAAAGGGTTTTTTTTATTAAAAAGGCTAATAAAAAGGCTAATAAAAATGCTAATAAAATACTAATAAAAATATTAGTAAAAATACAATTAACGTGGTTTACAAGCGAGTGACGCACACAAGCGAGTGACGCACTTCCAAATCTCATACTAAACGCCGTTTTCGACATCCTTGCTAACTCGACCAATTTTGATCCAAATTCGATGCAATTTTGTAAATAACGTTTTAACTATATATTTAATTTTATGTAATTATCTTCAATTTTATAACCCTAACCCGGGTGAGATATTGAAAATGCAGGGGTGAAATTAGCGAATTTCTTAATATCTCACCCGGGTTAGGGTTATAAAATTGAAGATAATTACATAAAATCAGGTATATAATTAAAACGTTATTTACAAAATTGCATCGAATTTAGATCAAAATTGGTCGAGTTAGTAAGGATGTCGAAAACGGCGTTTAGTATGAGATTTGGAAGTGCGTCACTCGCTTGTGTGCGTCACTCGCTTGTGAACCACGTTAAATTTTTTTATTTATTATTTATTTTTTTTTAAAAAAGGATAAATTGTTAGAAGGGCAGCAAAAGGTCGCACGATAGGTAGAAGCACGGGTAAGGGGAATCCCCAATAACCAGGGACTCCGGGACTAAAAGGCCCCGCTTCTTTGATACGGAGGGACCGGCAATAAAGATCACCGGTTATAAACGGAAATCACGGGTTATGCACGGAAATTACCGGTTATGCACGGAAGCGGTGCAAATCGCAAGTTAGGCCCGGCACCGGGATTAGCTTTAAACGACCGCACCCCGCGGCTTCCGTAATTGGGATATATATATTTAAAAGGCTCGCACGAGGAGCCTTTCCGTTATTTCTAAAAAACAAACGATTTTTGGATACATATTAAATACCAAAGGCCTTTTTACCCCAACCGTATTAGTATACCAATAATGCCACAAACACTAATTAATAGGTAGTTACAACCTACAAATTGGCAACGTAAAAAAACGGTTCGTACTAGTTAACGAAGTTATAAATTCGCTTCGTGCAATTAATCCCGTGCTACTGCCTAAGCAACTTTCCTCTATAAACGGCAATCGGAATCAAAAAAAGGAACTTAAACGGGTTTACTAACCTTTCGTACGAACGATAGCCGATTAAAAAACGGAGGCCTAGTTCGTGCGGAAAAGGAAGTAAATCGCGCTCCATTACGCACACCAGCTTTCTAACATTTTTATTTTTTTTCCCCCTTTTTTATTTAACATTTTATTTCGTTTTCCCCTTACCCTTTTATTATACCATTTTTTTACCCTACACCTTCGTACGATTACCATATCAGGTAAAAACGAAACACCAAATACACCCGTCGCCGGACCGGCGGGAATATCGCATAAAGGTCATCTTAGTAGGATTTCCCAAAATTAGCACAAAAAAATCGCCGAAAAAACAAACATCCCTTTATTAGCATAGCGTAAATACGTTAACCCCGAACGCTAAAAAAACGACGTTAACCCAACCCAACCACTTTCGATTAACGAAATTACAACTTGCTTCGCACGATCGGTCGCGAAAGCTATTTGGATATTTATTAAAAGCAAAACGCTACGTTAAACCTTTCGAAAAAAGTTCGCTGGATAAACACACGACCTTTTTAACCAAATCGGTCGTACGTTTAAAAAACGGATAAACCAATTTTTAATAAAAAATGGGACCCATATCCCAAAAGAAACAGTAACGGTTAGGTTTATACAAGTATTAAACCTTATATTTCCAAACACTCCGTACGAAACACCCACTTTACAGCTAACGCAATTAATACGTCCATCCCGGATATTACAATTTGGACGACAAGCATTTTCGTATAACATAGCCCTAGCTTGGCCAGCCGTTATTCCGGTTAAAGCAATCCTAATAGCAATCCCTACCGTAAAAATAAAACAGCTCCACGATAATACGGATTTCGTACGAAAACAAACACAAATGTTTAAAATTATTCCATTAAAAGCACGTACGATATAAAAAATTTGGAATTTCCTACAGCTCCCGGAAAATTAAACCCCTTGCACGACCATTCCCTTAATAAAATATAACCTGCCTCCGAAATTGCCGGTATATAGCCAGGGTTGCGAAAAAAGTCAAAAGTCATTTAGTCAATTCATGACTAAACTAATTTAGTCTGACTAAAATCACTTAGGTGATTAGACTATGACTAATTTTTTTAACTGGTGATTTGACTAAGTGACTAAATTTAACTAAGTTTATTTTTAGAAATATTTTTTTTAAATTATTGTAAA
>JNVV01000011.1:976427-993506 GCA_000733355.1 Falciphora oryzae
TTATTTATTTATTTATTTATTTATTTATTTATTTATTTATTTATTTATTTATTTATTTATTAAAAAATAACCTTTTAAATCATTAAAGTTAGTTACAAGTCAGTTACCAAAAGTTAAAGTCACGGCCCTAACTTTTTAAGTCAGTTACAGTTAAGGTGATGACTTGATTGACTGACTTTTTTTCTAAACCTTGGGGCAACGGCCCGGTTTTTTATAAAACTTTTATCGGTGCCCCTATTCGTAGCAATTATAGCATTAAGTAGCTTTAACGTTTAGTATAAACGGGTTGCATTTAAATAATTCCGCTTATATTATTAGTTTTTGCTCGCAAATTTAATCCCCGGCGGTTACGAACCCAATTCGTACTAATATTATAACGTATCCGTAAAAGGTACGGGCTAGCTATATATATACCGATTTAATTTCCGCGTTTCGGTTTTCGGCGTTTAAGCTACGAATAAATTGGTTTAAATCCTCCGGTAATATTGTTTGTTTTATTTTTTTAATTACTACGTCGTATGCCCGTTTCCGGATCGTTATTTGGTTTTCAAACACCTTTTTTATTTAATCGTTTTTTTTATATTCGTTTGCGTTTGCGTAAAAGCATATTACTACATTTTAGTTTTAAACCCGTTTCATTACCCGCACCGCCGTACCGAATTGGTTATTTAGTACCCGTTAGGTATCGATTTCCGATCGGTTTTTAATTACTTCCGGGGCTTTTTTTACGGCTACGGTTATTTCGCGTTCGATTTTTAACGGTATAAATCGCGGGGGGGATACGTCGTATTTGGGTACTATTATCGCGTTCGGTTCGGCGCGTTTCCGTCTGGTGCTAAGGCCGGTAAATCCGTAGCGAAAGTAAAAGCGTAAAACTTTTTAATATTAATTAATGCGTTTTTATCCTTTGTAAATATTTTTGCCTTTAATTTTTATAATGTCGTTTTAATTATTAATCCGTTTTCGGTAGCGTCGCGTTTGCGAGCCGTTTTCGCGTTAACTTTTAGTTTCGTTAATTCCAACATTTATTGCAAAATTTCCAGCAACTTTTTATTAATTACAAAAGGTTTTAATTTGTTAATAATTTCGTTTTTTTTTTTTTTAACGGCCGCGCGCCGGTTTTTTATCGGTGTCGGCATTCCCCGGCGCGTCCGGAAGCGCGTTAGGGGGATTTACCGTTAAAGCGTGTTAATTAGCCGCGAGCCCGGAATCGATTTCTATCGATTTTAAGCCCGCGCCGTCGGCGCGCACCCGATGCTGCATCGATTTTAGGTCAAGTCGGGTGCGAGGAGTTCGATTCCGGTGTTAAAATTAAATTATTTCGAAAGGCTGTCCGGCTGCGCGATTTCAAGCTCGCAACGGGCTTTTTCCAAAAATTAAAATTAGGAAATTAATTATAAAACCGGGAAAAAACGAAACGCAAACGAGCAGGAATTTAAATGCAAAAAAAAAAGCGCAAATAAAAAAGCAAAACCGGAAATAGTAGTAAAAAAAAACCGAAAAGGAAAAAAGGGCTTTTTGTAACTAACAAAAAAAAACCGGTAAAAACCCGGATCTGGAAAAAAAATATAAAAAAATTACTATTTAAAACTATAACGCACAATAACGTAACAATAAAAAAAAGTTACCTAAATAACGCGATCCAAAAAAGGGAAGCAATTAACAAAAAAAATTAAATGCAAATTATAAAAGCGGACCTAAACTGTACGCGGAATAACGGCTTCGGCAACGGGTATTTATTAAAAACTAAATTATTTAAAATTACGAAATAAAACGCCGGACCCGGAAAGCCCGCCCGCGGTTAAAACCCGGAATAAAACCGGGTTAACTTACGCGAAAAAAACTATATTAAAACGTTATAATACGAATACTAATACAAACGTTTCGCTACAAAAGCAAAACCCGATACCAAAGCGCTGCCCCGCTTGGGACCCGGAGCGGAACCGGGCCAATTTACGCGGAAAAGCTACATTAAAACGCTATAATACGAATACTAACATAGCCGTTTCGTTACGAAAGCGAAACCCGGTACTAAAGCGCTGCTGTCATAGTTCCGTGCTTGGGGCACGGAAGTAGTAGCTCAGGGGTGGCCCCTAAGCCAACTCGTGTATATATAGGAGCCTCACAACCTTCCTTATAATTCCTCTTTTCCTCCTCCTCATTTTCCAAAATAACATCACTATAACCCCTACCGGCGACCAACCCGTAATCCGGTTTATTACATTTTTGGAAGATCTTTTCCCTTACCAAAGGATTATAACAATAGCAACCCCAAACGCCGGGGACGGTAACGGGGGCTTAACTCCTGCCACGTCCGGCGCGCCAACACCCCTCCCCCGAAACATTTTTTTCAAAACCATCGCGAGCTTCCAAAAACGACTGGCCGCAACCGAACAACAGCAGCAGAAATTCCAAACCAATACTAATAAATTTTTCGTTGCCTATCGCAAAAACACTTTAAAGGTGATAGCGGAGCAAAAAAACCAGCTTCTAGCAGCTTACGTAGCGTTTAACGCACCCAAACGATTCCCTTTTAAAAATCCGATACTTTATATTAGCGACGGAGGAAGCTTTAACGCGTGGAAAAACGCGATCAAATATAAGCTCGCCCGTAACGAGGACTTTATCGGGGACTACCGCGACTAATTCGAATACGTATAATCCAGCCTCGCTCCGAACATCCAAAATGTAATACGATCGTATTACGAAATCGGGGGCTCCAACAGCTTATACGACCTAAAAGCATTTATTTTCCACCTCGGTACCATTTTTAACAACCCCTATAAAAAAGCCCAAGCTTTAGCGAAATTGGAAGCATACCGAATGGAGTCCGGATAAATATTCATTTAGTTCTACACTAAATTCGAAATGCTGTTAGCGTTTGCCGGAGGGTTGGTTTGGGCCGACGAAATGAAAATTAATTACCTTCGCTTCCGTATTTCCAACCGCATCCGTTTAGCGGCGGTAGCGGGCCATTATAACGCCAACTCCTACTAAAAAGTGGTAGCGGTATATAAACGCATTACCCAAGCATTGGAAACGATCGATTTAAATAATAAGTTTAGTAAAAAATCGTTACAATCCCCTGCCCCTGCTTACTTTGGAAAAGATACGGAGGATACCCCGATAACAGGCGTTAACGCAGCCCACATTAACACGCACCTTTTACGCAAACTACGCGCCTTATAGGTATTTTAAAAGGAGTTTTAGCGGCGCCGGGATATAGGAGCATGCTTAAATTGCGGTAGCAAAAAATACGAGCGACGGGTTTGCCGTTACCGGAACGCAACCAACCCTAAAAAAACTAAAATGGCCGCCACCCAAAACATCGGCACCGAAGAGGGAAAAAAGTAGCCCCTAACGAAAAACTTAGCTAGGGGGGGAAATTGCGGTAGCGGATATAAATTGCAATTAAAAAACCATTTAAAAAAAGTGGAAAAATAAATTAAAGGAAATCGAACGCAATATAAACGGCTCCCCGTTTTTGGTGCTAATATTGCTTAACTTTTCCCAATTTATTGATGCATAAATGGATTTAAATTGCTAGTATTACGCGGCAATAAACGAAAGCTTCGTAATAAGGAATCGAATTGAAAAAATACGACTTTATAAACCTTGGCAACTCGGAACCATTTTAGGCAGGATTTTAATAGCCATTAGGTATTTTGCTAAATGCGAAATGGATATAAACGGGTGGGTTAAACCCGTCCTATTTTACATTATCCCGGGAATGTTTAAAAACGTTATTTTAAAACTCCCGTAAATAAAAAACGAACAAATCACTTTTAACGCGGCCTCGGATTGCCTACGAATAGGAAAAACCGGCTAATTCGTAATAAAAAAGGCGAAAGTTTAGCCAATTTCGGAAAAACTTTCGGTAGTAATCGGCAGCATTTTTGCCGCGGCCTGCCGGAAATAACGGCGGGACCCGCAATAAAGCTATAAGTTCGCGGCCACTTTTTTAAAAAAAAAAATAATACGAATCCTTTAGCTTATAGCCGAAACACTTTCCCCGAAACGACTAAAACCCAAATTGCTTAAAAAGTTAGCGGAGTTCGCCGACCTTTTCGATAAAGCTAAAGCGTTAGGTCTGCCTTTATACCGGGGGAACTTAAACCATTACATTAAATTGAAAAAAAACGACGACGGTTCCACACCGGACCTCCCTTAAAGGCGCTTATATAGCATACCGAAGGAATAACTTTTGGAATTACGAAAATAAATTACCGAACTAATGGATAAAAGGTGGATTCGCGCCAATTCATTACCAACGGCAGCACCCGTTTTTATAATTCGCAAATAGTTAAAAGGATAACGTTTATACGTGGACTACCGCGCGCTTAACGCGATTACATTTTAAAACCGCTACCTTTTGCCATTTGTAAAAAAAAACACTCCGTTCCCTATTAAAAGCGAAATAATTTACCAAAATAAACGTCCGAGCCGCCTTTTATAAAATCAGGATAGTATAAAGCGATAAGCACCTAATAGCATTCCGAATTTGGTTCGGGTTATTCGAATAGCTAATTTGCCCATTCGGGTTAGCAGGAGCCTTAGCAACCTTTTAGCGCTATATTAACGGTATTTTAAGCGATTTCCTTAACGATTTCGTATCGGTTTATTTGGATAACGTACTTATTTTTTCTTCGGGGTTCCGCAAAAACCATTAGGAAAAGGTAAAAATGGTCCTCCGCCGGTTAAAAAACGCCGGACTAAATCTAAACCTGGAAAAAAGCGATTTCGCTATGCAAAAAGTGAAATACTTAAAGTTTATCGTTAAAGCGGGAAAAGGGGTCCAAACCGACCCGGAAAAAATCCGTGCTATCCGCGATTAGGAAGCACCGAAAAAACTTAAGGGGTTCCGCGGGTTCCTAAAGTTCGCCAACTTTTACCGAAAATTTATTAACAAATATTTAAAGCTGGCGGCACCATTACAAGCTTTAACTAAAAAAGGAACCCCGTACCGGTAAAACTCCGAAATTAACGAAGCTTTCGAACGGCTTAAACTAGCTTTTATATAAACACCGGTATTAACATAATAGGACCCAAAACGGGATATAAAATTGGAAATAAACTATTCCGGGACGGTTTTAGGAGGCTGCTTATCCCAATAAAGAAAAAATAGCTTATAGCGGCTAATCGCTTACCATTCCGCCAAACTAAACGACGCCTAGCGCAATTATACCATTTACGATAAAAAGCTTTTCGCGGTAGTAAAGTGTTTAAAAGTTTGGAACGCAAAACTTTAAAACGTATTTAAACCGTTTTTAATCCTTACGGATTACAAAGCCTTAGAATATTTTTCGAAACTTCGAAAAGTAACCGAAAAACAAATGCGCTAAGTAAAAACATTAGCTAAATTCGATTACAATTTGTAATACCGACCGGGGAAGCACGCGGTACTACCGGACGCGCTATCCCGAAAGGAACAAAACGAAGAAAAAGGCGCACGCAAAGCGACATTATTGCAACCGGTATAACCTATTTAACGTATAGCGCTTACGGAAGTTTATATCAACTCCGTATCGATAGCCGACCAACCCCCGGAATGGTCCAGCAATAAAGCTACGCTAGCTACGAAAAAGCCCCTATTGCCAAATTTAACTTAGCTACGAAAAGCAAACTACAACCACATTACGGCCCTCCTAACGGAAGCTATTATTTTCCGCGAACAAATATTAACGGAACTATAAAATAAAGCATTACGTTACGACGAAACATATAAGCGGAAATTTGCAACGGTCCAACAAAACGCGCGCAATTTCCCCCCAAAGGCTAACACTAAAACACAAATAACGGATTGTAACATTAATGCATAAAAAGCGCTCCAATACAAAAAACAATTATAGCTCCCAACTTAGGAGCTATTAACGACCACCTTAACGCAAAAAGTGCACGCTTCCCCAATCGTAGGCTATACGGGACGGAATAACACATTCGCCGTTTTATACCGCGATTACCATTAGGACGGGATATTACGGGATATAGCTCGGTTTATCCGCAATTGCGACATTTGCCGCAAATCCCGCCCGTTTCGACGGCACAAACAGGGGCTACTGCGCCCCCTCCCGGTACCGGACCAGTTTTGGAAAAACATTTTGATAAACTTTATAACAAAATTTCCCGCGACCGAAAGAGGGCCGGAATATTTGATGGTTATTACCGATAAGCTATTAAAATATATCCAGCTCGAAACCATACATTTTATGGGAGCGAAAGAATACGCAATACGGTTCCGATCAATATAGTGGCGATTCCGTGGCTTTCCGGACAGCATTATCTCCGATAAGGGCTCGAACTAGGTAAAAGAATTCTGGACGGAATTATGCTCCCAAATACAAATTTAACAGCTGCTTTCTACCTCTTTTCACCCGGAAACAGACGGGGGCATAAAGAAAGCGAACTAGGAAGTCCAACACTATTTGCGCTGCTTTATTACCCTCGCACAAACCGATTGGTCGCAACACCTCGACGCCTGCCAGCTCGCGCTCAATAACAAAGACTTAACCATTACGGGATACAGCCCCAACCGCTTGCTATTAGGTTTCGACATCAACCCAATCCTAACACACCCACCGCCTCCGGGAGGCGGAGGAGGAGCGGCAGCGGCAGCAGACATCGTGGGGATCGCGCTAGTCGGGAAGAAAGTCAATACCGGAAAGGAGCCGGGACAAAAGGAGGGAAATGCCAAAAAAAGGAGCAACCGCGTAAAAAGATAGCGACGAAACAAAACGAAAACGAAACCGCGACGGTCGGAGGATGGAAATTGTCGGTTAACACCTAGGAAGGAGGGTAAAAGGAAGCCGGAATTGGGAGAAAAAAAGACAAAAAACGAAACGACGGCGGGGAGGGAAAACTTTGCAGGCAGTGACGGGACCGCAAAAAAGCCAGGCGAGTTACGCAAACAAACATAACGAAAAAAAAAAAAAAGCGAGGCAGCTAAAAGCTACGAGGTAACAAAAAAGCGAGCCGCCCCCGCTAACAAAAAGGGAAGGTACGCCCAAACCGAGCCACGGAAAACGCAAGCGCCCACCCCGAAGCCAACCTGGAATCGAACAATACCCACTATGGCACGAAGCTTTTTAATTAACGGACTACCCGCGATATCAAAATGAACCAAAGACGAAAAAGTTACGAAACAACCAAAAGGCCGAGCCCGGAGGAGGCGGCTATGTTATAGTTCCGTGCTTGGGGTACGGAAGTAGTAGCTTAAAGGTGGCCCCTAAGCTAACTCGTATATATATAGGAGCCTCACAACCTTCCTCATAATTCCTTTCTTCCTCCTCCTCATCTTCCAAAATAACATCACTATAACCCATACCGGCGACCAACCCGTAGTCCGGTTTATTACAGCTGCCCCGGCGTAATATACCTTTATTCCTTTACGTATTTTCTTTTTATTTTATTAATTATAAAAACGTTTTTACGAGGGAACTTTTACGAGCAATTATATAAAAACAAATAAACGGTACTATTATTTAATATAGCAGGACCGTATACGAAAAGCAAATATGGTTTTTACTTCCAGGTTCCGGAACAGGGGCGATACGTACCCGAGGAGGAATTTAAAGGTTTTTATATGTAAATATTACATAATAAAGGCACCGAGGTTTTTTTTACAAACATAACGGACGTATAAATATATATATATATTTATTTTTAACATACGTTTAGCTAATATTAAAATATTTAACGGGGTTTTAGCTATCGGCCGGCGGATATACGTTTTCCGGGGGTTTAAAATCGCTATCGGTATTTAATTTAAATATATTTTTAACGCTTTACGGCCGAAATATACGCATAATCCTTTTAGCGTTTCGCTTTTCCTTTTATATAGCTAATTGTTTTATTTTCCTCGTTAAAATATCGGTTGTGGCGTTTTTTAAACCCGGGCGGTATATTATTTCGAAATCGTAATCGGCTAAAGCGTCTATTTATTTAGTTTAACGCATATTTAATAGCTTTTTTTTCGAAAATATTTAAAGGTTTTATAATCCGTTATTATTAAAAACCTTTTTAATAACCCCACTAATTTAAATTTCCAAATTTTTAAAACTTTAATTATTATTAGTATTTTTTTTACCGTACGTTTTATAATTAAATTCGGCGTTATTTATCGTTTTGAAAAAAAGCCGTAAAATATTACTCGCCGTCCTCGCAAAATTAATTTAGCATTTTGGCAATAACTTTATCGAAAGCGTTTATTTCCACCCGGGAATTTTAACCGGGTTAAAATACCGTAATGTTAGGGACGATAATAGCCGTTTTTTAGTTTTTTAAAAGCCGTTTATTAGTTTGGTTTTTAAATAAACGGTACGTTTTTTTAATTAAAACTATTAAGAAACGGGCGATTCGGTTATATTTAAAAACGAATTTCCGATAAATGTTGCAAAAATTAAAAAGCGATTGTATCCTTTTTACGGTATTCGGGCTTTTCCAATGTTTAATGGTAGCGATTTTTTCGGAATCCGTTTATATATTTTTAGTACCGATAATAAAATTTAAAATTTTGGTTTTAATTACGTAAAATTCGCACTTTTTAAAATTAATTTGCAAATTTACCCTTTAAAATCGTTTAAGCAAAAAGCCCGTCGCGAGCTTGAAATCGCGCAGCCGGACAGCCCTTCGAAATAATCCAATTTTAACACCGGAATCGAACTCCTCGCACCCGACTTGACCCAGGATCGATACCGCATCGGGTGCGCGCCAACGGCGCGGGCCTAAAATCGATGGAAGTCAATTCCGGGCTCGCGGCCAGTCGACACGCCTCGACGGTAAATCCCCCTAACGCGCCTCCGGACGCGCGGGGAAATGCCGACACCGATAAAAAACCGGCGCGCGGCCGTTAGGAGGAAAAAAAAAACGAAATCATCAACAAACTAAAACCTTTTGTAATTAGTGGAAAGTTGCTAGAAATCCTGCAATTGGTATCGGAATTAACGAAGCTAAAAGTCGACGCGGAAACAGCTTGCAAACGCGACGCTACCAAAAACGGACCGGTAACCAAAACGACATTATAGGAACTAAAAGCAAAAATACTTACAAAAGTAAAAAATGTACTAACTAATACCAAAAAATCTTACGCCTTTGTTTTCGCTACGGACCTACCGGCCCGGGCACCGGACGAAAACGCGCCGAACCGAACGCGATAACAATACCCGAATACGACGCATCCCCCCCCGCGATTTATACCGTTAAAAATCGAACGCGAAATAATCGTGGCCGTAAAAAAAGCCCCGGAAGCAATTAAAAACCGATTGGAAATCGATACCTAACGGGCATTAAATAACCAATTCGGTACGGCGGTGCGGGTAACGAAGCGGTTTTAAAACGGAAACGTAATAATATGCTTTTACGCAAACGCAAGCGAATATAAAAAAAGGGACAAATAGGTAAAAAAAGGTGTTTAAAAACCAAATAACGATCCGGGAACGGATATATAACGTAATAATTAAAGGAGTAAAATAAATAACACTACCGGAGGATTTAAACCAACTTATTTGTAATTTAAACGCTAAAAACCGAAACGCGGAAGTTAAATCGGTGCACATATAGCCAACCCGCACTTTTTACGGATACGCTATAATATTAGTAGGGCTTCGTTAGCAGGACCGCACGTTTTATTGGAGGGACCGCAAATAATGGAACCCACAATGCAGCACTTTTCCATTCGGTACCACTGCCAAATCGCCGCCAATTGCGAATGCATCAATGCCAGACCTGTGCCAATCAAGTAATTAACAACAACAACTCGTATCTCAACGCACAACGTTCAATTAAACCCCCAAAACTACAATGCACTCCTGGATTTCCTATGTAGCCTGCCGAGTATCTGCCTCCTTTTTAGCCATCTTTTCATCGAATCTGTACTCAAATTTAATGGGAATTAGGTCAATCTCCTCCTTTTCGTTATCTATAAATTCGTATTTCGTTATTATACGCGCAGATCGTCGTGGGTTGGCGGTGCCGGCCTCGTAGGTACCCTCCTTTTTACGGAGGGGATCCGGTAACGAGGAAGGTTTACAGCCACGGGTACGGCCACGGCCACGGGCAGGCTGACGGCCACGGCCACGGGCAGGGCCCGTTAAAAGTCGGGCCGGCGCTATAGAAAGGGGCGGCTGCGCCTTTTACACCTCGTCTTTTTCGGCGATTTCGTATAAGCTCGGTAGGCGTTTGGTCGAGTTATATGCGGCTATAGACCCTCGAGGGCGTCTTTTGCCTCGAATCGGGGTTGGATCCAGCGGTCCAACGGGGCGCTAAGGACCTAAAACGTACGAAGTTATCGATTTCCGGTCCCAACGCTAATACGGATCGAACTGGGTGACGGAAAGCGGCTCGTTATTAGCGAAATGATGGAAAAGGACGTAGCGGCAAGGCAGTTTGTAAAAAGCCGTAATAATACAAGTGCAGGGCTCGTTAGGTGCCAGGTCCCAATAGCTTTGCCGAGGTTGCTTTGGCAAGGCCGCGATCTTTTCCTCGCATTTCCGTAACGCTTGTAACACGATTTGGCTTTTAACAAAGCCGTAAAGTAGCTCGTTAAGCCCGAACGGCGCCTTATTTATCCCCTGGTTGCGTACGAGTTTAATATCCGCTATTTGGTTGCGCCAATATAATGTTAGTTTACGAAAAACTGTAGCCAAATCGCCGCCCGCGTTTGTAATAAACCTTTTTATACCGGCGTGGAGCGATTCGATAATAAAGGTTGTACGGTAGCCAAAGTAAAGTACGAAGTTAACCCAACAATTAACAAAAACGGTCTTCCATGGGTCGATCCAGGTTTTTACCGCGTAATTTACAGCTTCCGTTAGGTGTTTGCCATTAGTAAACGTTTTTAAGCGATCCTCGAATACTTCCTCGCTATTAAAAGTTAACAAAACGTTCCAATTTTTAAGGAACGCGGAAAACCTTTCGTTGCGCTTAATCGAGCCGTCAGGGAAGCGCGTAACCGGTAGGAAATAACGCCTGCTTTTGGCTAAAACGTTTATATTAACGTGCCACCTGCAAAGCAAATGGGGAACGCGCTTAAAGTCTTCGTAGCGCTTTAAAGCATTGATTAACGCCAACTCCCGGTTTGTAACCACCAATTTGGGGAAAGGCACGTCGTTTTCTAACAAATACTCGTGTAGCGCTTGCAAGGCCCACGCATATTGGCCTTTTTTCTCGGCGTTGATAAGCGCGGCGGCGATCGAAAAAAACTTCCGGAAAAGCTAAATCCCACAAAAATTAAGTAGGGGTAAGCTAAAGCGGTTAGTTTTATAGGTACAATCGGCAACGAGCACGTCGGGGGCGGCTTCGAGGAAAGGGAGGGAGGTTTTTAGAGCGATAAATAAGCAAAGGATCCGGCCGTTTTCGTCCCTAAGGTCACGCCAGAAAAACGCATCTGGGTTATCGAGTTGCTATCGGAAACAGGTAAATTAGCAGGCAATTTGATAGGATTTGATGTTATTTAATAGTACCTTATAAAGCCACTGGATAGGCGTGCGTCCGTTGAGCTCTTGGCGCCGGCAATCGTACAGGAGGTTATTAAGGTCCTGGTAGCCAAAGTCAACGGCCTCGCCTGACTTCCGGAGGTTGGCTATAATCTGTAACGGCCTCGTGCCCGCCTTCCAATTTGCAACGATCCGGTCTTCGTATTAGGCCAGGTTGCGTTACCGGAACGAGGCAAAAGCAGTTGCTGCAGTAAAGCGGTGGTTGTAAGTAAGCTCTTAGCCGTTACGCGCCCTAACGGGCTCGATCTTCCAGCCCTGCCCGGGAACGCGTTAAAGGTTAACCTTAAAGCCGCAATCTATCATCTGGGAGGAGGTTTTGCGTCGTTTGGTCTCGTACGTGGCCTCGGCGGCTTGGGTAACTGCAGCGGACTTGGGCCGGCCTTTGGAACAGCGGTAGTTGACTCTCGTAATAGCCTCGCCTTTGGCGCCTCGTGGGAAGCGCTTTTTAACGGCTAAATTGTAGCCGTTTTCATGCGCGTACGCCAGAAGGGCCGCCTCGCCCTTTGCAAAGGAGGGATAAAAAGTAGGGTTATTCATATTGGCGGTAGGCCGTCGCCCGTGGCCGTTAGCCGTTAGTGCGAGAAGCAAAAAGTAGGGCCTGCATAGGTAAAGAAAATTTTAATTTGTATGCGGGCCAAAAAAAATCAAAAAGCATCAAAAACTACAGGTTATACATCAAAATTTATGAAGTTATTCGCAAAGGCATTGAATTGGCTGGAAATCGCTGGCAATTGGCAAAGGTACCGAATGCGTGCATGTTTGGCGATGTTGGCACTATGGCCCCAGCAAAAATCCACTATTTGCGGTCCCTCCAACAAAACGTGCGGTCCTGCTAACGAAGCCCTATTAGTACGAATCGGGTTCGCAGCCGCCGCGGACTAAGCTTGCAAGCAAAGATTAGTAATATAAGCGGAACTATTTAAATGCGAGCCGTTTATATTAAACGCTAAAGCCACCTAATGCTATAACTGCTATAAATAGGGCCACCGATAAAAGTTTTGCAAAAAACCGGGCCGCTACCCGCATTACGGAAAACCGCAATATTAAAAAGGAAAAAGTTAATACAACGCCTACCCCTAATATAATAAAGCTATACCCAAATGCGCAAATTGCGGCGAATCACACCCAGCGTTTAATTAGGGTTGCGAAATAACGCAACGGGCGATTAGGAAAGCGAAAAAAGCATATTAAAACCGGCTAAAAAGATTTATATTAGAAAGATTAGCCCCTAAACAAACAAAAGCTACTATTACTTTTTTTATTTTTTAAACGCGTATACCCCCTGGCATCGGAGGATTACCGAACCCTAACAAAAAGCGTAAATAAAACTCGGATATAAATAACGATTCCCTAATCCGGTCCCCCGGTCGCCGAGGACCTAGTAAACCCCGCAAGGACTCGCAGCCACTTAAGGGCCGAACCGCTACACAACCGCTACCTATAACAAACTACGCCTTTAAAGCGAGCTTTAAACTAGCTTAACCCCTAATTACGGCAAACGAACAAATTTAAACAAAAGCAACTAAAAAATAAAAACGAATACCGGTCCCGTTAAAGCCGCTACCTTTATCCGAGCCGCTACCAATTAAAAATAGCATAATCCCGTTCGACGTATAAAAACGCTTATTAAAATCCCTATGGTAATAACAATCCTATATTGGAATATAAAAAAAAAACGGAAAAAGAAATATACCGCTTTTTAATAAAAAAGAATACGATATAATAGCTATACAAAAACCGGAGTTAAACCGGTACGGAAACCCGAAAAAACCGGCCGGATGCAATTACGAACTAATATATTATTAAGCAAATACAAAATCGAACGTAGCACTATACGTCCACTAATAACTTAACCCGGCAACGTGGAAAAGCCGGAACGAACACGATTAGGCAGTAATTATATTATAAACCCTAATAAGGAATATCGACATCTATTTAATATATTCGCTAAACCCCCGGGCATTAGGAAAATGGCATACCTTTTTAACCGAAATCAAAATAATACCGCTTCGGAACTACGCCGTACTAATAGGGGACTTTAATATGCACTACCTAATATAGGATATACATAATTGGGAAAACGCTAGGTCCGAGCTACTATTTGCGCTAGCGCACCGGTGGCGGTTTAAATTAGCGACGCTTTACGGGGAGATAATAAAAAAAAGGTTCGGCGAACGAAAAAGCACTATCAATTACGCGTAAGTATCCGATATTTTAGCTATTAGATACGAAGGTAAAAACGACGAAATAGGGGGGTCGGATTACCACTTTTAAATAATTTCGATCGATTACGGAACGGAGCCGTTTCGTAAAAGGAAAGCAAAAAAATGGGTATGGAAAAAGGTTAATACCGATTTTAAAAACGACAAAAGAAAAGCGTTGCAACTAGTTAAATAATATATCGAAATCGAAAATATGGAAACGCTAAACGATATAAACAACCAAATGGATATATTAATAAATTAATTAACCTAAATCGCTAACGAGCTGGTACCGAAACGAAAAGCTACAATAAGTTTTAAATTAGCACCGTATTAAAATTCGACGTTTACGAAACTAGCTAAAAAAACGAAACGGTACTAACGCGTATATATACGGCTAAAAATATAAAAAACCTACGAGGAATTAAAAACAACCGATAAAGCTATTATTAAGGAAAAAAGGAAAGCCTTTAACGCATATTAGAAGGAATTTATTAAAAAGGCGTTAAAAAAACAGTATTTCGAGCCTATTTTTTTTAAAACATCGAACGATAAGCGAAATTATAAAGCCATAAAAAACGGGACCCAACCAGGTTACCGGACCTAAACCGGCTTAAAGAAGGAAACTAAAAGCTAGCGAACTTCCACGCTAATAAAGCCATAGTTTTAGCAGCTAAATTTTACCTTAATCCGGAAACGGACCTAATAAACGTCGGTAACACTACGTTCGAAAACCATACCTTTATTAACCCATTTCTAATTAACTACCGAATAGACCCCGAAAAAAACGAAATATTAGCGGCTTTAAAAAAAATTCGGAATTAAAAAGCCCCGGGAGCGGATAACCTACCGAACGGATTATTAAAAGCGTACGGGGAATTATATTGGGAAGTTATATTTAAAATAACTAACGCCAGCTTCGAACTCGAGTATTTCCCGAAGCGTTTCCGAAACGCACTAACGGTAATGCTTTTTAAGCTAGGGAAAAATACGGAAAATATATATAAATTTATTTACCCTTTTCGACTTTTATAAGCCATAGGGAGTATCTGCTAATCTAGGTAATATTGGGATAAAAACCGTGCCTCCGGTATTATAACCGTTTAATAAGGTCGGGTAAAAAGGTCCCGTCGAGCTACTAGCGAGTCCTCTTCGTATGCTTGCTACGGAAAATAAAAAATAGCAAAAGGGTAGCGACCGATCGTACTCCTTTCGTCCATATCCAAAGTTATAAAAGCGATAGTGGGAATACGGATCGCAACCGAAGCGGAAAAAAAAGGATTGCTGCCGGAAGGGCAAATAGGCAATAAAAGGAAACGCAATACCGAATTCGCTATTAAATAAGTAATAAATACCGTAATAACGGCGTAAAATTACGGCGCTATAATTTCGCTGCTACAATTCGATCTATTAGGAGCATTCGATAACGTTAACCATATTAAACTTTTTAATACCTTACGAAAATAAAAATTCCTACTAAAAACAATTAGGTAAATTAAAAGCTAGCTAATAGGTAGGACGGCCCGGCTCCGGTTTAATAGGGTTACGTTTACGCCCATACAAATAACAGCAAAAATACCAAAAAGCTTACCACTTTTACCTATACTATTTATCTTATATATCGCGTCGCTTTACGATAAATTGGAAAAAAATATTAAAGATAACGGTGGTCGGTTTCGCCAACGATACTAACCCCTTAGCAGTAGGGGGAACCACGGCGGAAACGGCCCGGCTGCTGGAACGGGCTTAGGATACGTGCTAAATATAAGCAAAAAAAATAGGAATAACGTTTAACGCGGTTAAAATTAAACTACTCCATTTTATTAAAACCCTAAACCGGACCCGGGTCCGTACCGGAAATACACAGGTGCAACTAACGCTATTAGCGAAATTTTTAGGAATTTGGCTAAATTATAAGCTAAATTTTAACGCCTATACCAAATAAGCAAAAGGCAAATAAAAAAGATAGCAGTTTGCGGTAATAAAACTCGCGGCGGCAACGTAGGGAAGTAGCTTCGCACGCGCGAGGCAGCTGTACGCGGTTGTGTGCTATAGCGCATTAGCTTATAAAGCGGCAATTTACTACCTACTAACGGAACCCTAAGGTCGGCCCCGGAACGCAGCTAAAAAGATGGCGAAAAAACAAAAAGCATATTTTAAAATGGTAATTAAAGCTTATAAAGCAACCTCGCTAGCACATTTCGAAACAAAAACCTACGTGCCGCTTTTGGATTTATATTTAAACGAAAAGGTTATACATACGGAAAATAAAAAAAAAAGAAACCGGGATAACGTAACGTATTAACGAAATAATAGCGAAAGTAGCGGACCGTTTCCAAAAATTCGGCTATAAAAAACGAAAAAAAGGCCTTACCTTTAAAACGGATAAGCGAAAAAAAAGTGGGTAATACGATAAAACCGCTTTAAAATAGCGCTAAAACCGAAACGAGCACCCGTTCCTTACGGAAAGGATTGGAAATCTAAATACAAATACGCAAAACGCTGGAACCTTAACGTAATAATGGAATGGAAGTTAAAAATGGCCAATACGACGGCAATAGCGAAAAAAGCGAACCGGTATAAAACCGCGTACTTAACAAATAACCCCCTATTTACGGAAAAAATAGTTAAATATTACGAAAAGATGCTAAAAGCATATAACTTAGTAGCAATTTAAGTTAAAACGGAAAAACTAAAGTTAAATTCGTTCCTATTTAACAAAGGCGTACCTAACGCGGCGACGCTACTATGCGAATGCGGTAACGGATAAAAGGAAATAGCGTAATACGTATTAACTTAATGCGCCCGATGGGACAAATAGCGGGAAAGCACCGGGATAGCGCAAACAAACAACCGAAAAGCGTATTTCGAGTTGTAAAAAAAATAAAGGGCATACCGTTTAAAAAAATAGCACGCATAATATTTCGCACAGGAAAACTATTAAATTTTAGGGCGGTTAAAAAGGTAATAAGGGAACGCATAAGGAAAAAAAAGGAAAAGTAACGCTACCGAACTAAAAACGAACCGAACCAAAAAAACCATAAAAAAGCAAACGAAAGCACTATACCCGAAAAGCGAAAAAGAAAAGAAAACTACGTAGATACCAACGCTACGTAACCGAGCCGCTATAAAGGGAAAACTGAAGAAACTATTAAAGGGGGTTAGCAAAAGGATAATAACGGAAGCTATTATCGTTTATATCCCGCTTTATTTTATTAAAAACGTTTTCCCGGCATTCCGATAGTATTTTATCGAAAACGTTTTCGGTAACGTGGTTCACCAGTGAGCGACACAGACCAGCGAGCGACACACTTCAAAATCCTATACTAAACGGCGTTTTTCTTCAATTAAATAACTCGTTTAATTTAAAGCTAAATTCTACCAAAATT